>JAGFPH010020805.1:0-13883 GCA_018207615.1 Philaenus spumarius | reverse complement strand
TTTGGTCCAAATTTGGTACACACGTTGATTGTCTAAGTCACTTGGACGAGTTTGTTAGCCAAACAAATTGACCGAAAGTATATCAAATTTGTGACCAGAAGTAACAAGTATATATATGTGCGCACACTAACGGACGCACTTTATGTCTGATTTGGTCCAAATTTGGACCAAGAAAGATAAATCGTTCATTCATAAAAACCGTTATAATATAAATCACGATCTTCTAACTGTAATTCTCTGATAATGGTTGTATTTTCATCTAGTATTTTTCTCCGTTGTATCCATCATTCCATGGTCGGGTCCATAATATTTTTTCATTGGTAGCACCATGGTTAGATGCTGCTTAAAACAAGTCAACATGTCACGATCCATTACAGCATCAGAACTGATCAAATAAACCGAAAACATAAACCTAAATATATCTAACTAATAACCCAAAAATCTAAGAAATTTGACAGTCGTAATATGTTTTCTTTGACAAAACTTTCTCGAATATTTGATCAAAGATCTTTGATAAACCAAATATTGAACAAATAACTTTGAGTGTAATATTTCAAACTACATTATCCAACATTATAGAAGGACTCTATTTTAAGCCATCTCTCCACAATACTTTCAAAGATCTCAACCAGAAACTATTATACCAACTCTGGCAAACGACAGGCTTAAAAATACTCGCAGAATAATAAACTTTGTATTTACAAGGACTGAAAAGTTAAGCTCATTTGAAAGAGTAACCTTCTCTTTCTACTTGTAAACACTATCGATATATATCTAGTTTATTAAAATGTTCAAAGATGATTGTGAGAAGCGTTCCAGTGATAAAAAAAAATTAAACTAGGATGTAGTTCTATATTCAATAAAGAAATATTAACAGATATCAAAATAAAACAGGACAATATATTGTTGACAGCAGCCGTCTATTCCGTCTCAACCTCCGGCAATGGGTTGATGTTCCATAAAAAGGAGGATAACATTTGAAAGTATTTCATTTATATAAAAAGTATAATTTATAGAATTTGGTAATATACTTTCCAATATGTTTCTGATAATAATTCCCTTCTACTGGTAAAGCTAAAATTTCGACAAACCAGTAGAATTATGTGAAGACAATGATGAAACCTTTCCTTTAGTGAGATTTTTACATTTTAAGTACCTATAAGACTGCTTCTGCATCTGCAAAGACTGAGAGCGCCGAAAGGACCAGACAATTTAAACCCAGATTTCCAATTTAATACAAACAGTTTTACGGTTTGTGGTCGAGTTAAAAGTTCTATTTTTCTTCATCTTTTAATAAATTGATTGCAAAGCAAAGCATTGGTACCGTCAACGTGGAATGTCCGTCCAAGTATATAGGAGTAATTAGACGCCATTTATTATAGTTGTACATTTGCATAGAAATTTAAAACATAGTTAAATATGTAAATAAAATATGTTTCATAGAAACTTTCTTGAGGCGAAGGCGTGATGATAAACTTGAACATTGTAAGGAGGGCAACAAACAAATCTGGAATCTGGTCCGGTATCAGAGAGAACTATTGTATAATGTCAAAATTTTCTGAAAAATATCAAAAAGTGGTTGAATAACAAAATAGGGTGAGTGTAATTGTGGCATTTCAATAATTAGGTTTACTTTAGAAGCTTAACTCCATTCGTGTAGGCTTTACAAGCTAACTAAGGAATCTTACATAATATATTTAAAAATCCACTCATATAACAAAATAGTATAGGGCTTGCGCCACGTTGTATTGTTTGATTTATTCGTAAACATATAACAGCTGATTTCATCCATCTGTTTACAACTGTTCGTGATAACATCTGTTTACAACTTTTAGATTAAGTTTTATGTTGTTATTATATTAATAATAATGTACATTGATACGTCATAATAATATGATTCGTTCTGTCATGTCTGCTTCCTGGCAGGTATGGATAGCGCACCCTCATGGTCTGTCTTGGGCTGTTGGTCTGAATTATTGCTATTTTAGTATAATCAAAACAGTTTAAGGTTTTGTTAATAATTTACAAATATGGACCTACTGAAGATGAAAACTTCAGGGTATTTTAAAAAGCACGATAATATAGTTTCTCCTAAATTACTGTATTTGGTATTTTTGGGGTTAAAATCGTTGATCTAAGTAGGCGCATGATTAAAAGGTATAACGTTTTGCTTTGTAAAATTTATCCCACGTATTAAGGTAAATTTTCAATACCACACTTTGTCTGTCATGTCTGCTTCCTGACGCAGAATTTGTATCACATTGTTAAGATTAATAAAACAACTATTGTATCAAATTAATTAGTCGTGATTTTTCACGGGGGCTCACTAGTATTAACTGAAATACTAAATGTTCTCTTATTAAACTACAAATTAATATTAATAATAATAACAATTTTATTTCCAGATCTTGCGTGACAATTTACATTACGTCTTTGGAAATTATACCAATTACAGCAACCAGTTATAGGTAATTGGTTCGGAAAAAAAACATATAAATATACAAAATAAATTAGTCAGTTCTCCAATAATAACCAATTAATCCGGTGCCACTGCAGCTGTGTGGGATTAGCATCACTACTTACAATCAAAACATAATACTAGTAATAATAATTGGCATTTAGACATATACTAAAATCAGAATAAAATTTTTACAAAATATAGACAAATCCAGATGAGGTGCCACGCATGTATGAGAAGAAGGCCAAGATCAGAATCCTCCTCAAACCCACAAAAGCATCAACAAAGAGATCCGGTCCGTTCCTCCTCATCATTCGTACACTCTAAGTAAATCTTCAATGACACTAAAGGAAAGCAGCCAATTTTTCACTTTCCTCAGAAAATTATATAATTTACTAATTTGCTTGGGTCTCCATTTTAGCTCGACCGTTCGGCATTTCGTCTGTGTGTCTGTCTGTCTCACGATTACGGCCAAACGCCTTGACCGATTGTGATGACTTTTTGCATGAATGTTCCTTATTCCTAGGCCGAGCTATGTATATATACGGTTTTTTCCATTTTTCATTTTAATTCCTTAAATAAAATAAAAATGGCGGCCGGACCGTTTCTCTCAGTGTAAGCTTTTTTCCAAGCCAGTTTGTGGCTTAACCGTAAGTCGAATTTAAAAACTAATAACATTTTGCGGGTAGCAAATTGGATTCTAAACAAAATTGTACTCTTGATTTTTTCCGTAACTCTAACGGTAAGCTCACAAAACGCCCGCAAACTTAAAATTTGTTAAAAATCGTCCAAGTTTTTGGATTTTAACCATGTTTTTATACGTTTATTCTAAGCCAATTCAAAAGTGTTCCGTAGCTTTTTTGTAGATAAAGGTTCAAAGAATTAATATATGCCAGTAAAAAAATTATTGAAGTAAAATTAACAAATTTATTAGCTCAAGAAACAATACAAAACGTATTTGACTTAGCTTTACTTGAATTACAAAATGAGATGAAACAAACGAAACCTCGCGGCGATAAAGGACATTACCGTTGGACAGCGCGGGAAGTGTTGGTACATGGGATGAGATCACTACCATGACGCTTTAAAATCGTTTGTTTTCATTATTTCTAATATTGGAATATGATATGGAACTGTAAATACATTGTTAAGCTTTAGTTATTTAAGTATGTAAATATTTAATTCTATGTTTCCCTCAATAACGAGATATTTTTAGCTACCTTACGCATTAATAACCTAAATAAAACACAATGCTCCCTAAAAGAAAATCTTTTGCAGTTAAAGCTCAAGAAAAGAAAAAAACGAGAACTAGAAACCCCAGAATCGCTGGAATTGTAAAATAATGTTTCACTGGCTAAACCTTCTGCTTACTTCCTTACTGGCACACTATTTTTAACCTAAGCCCAAAACCACATTTGTTATAGAGTGAAAGACGAAGAGAACCTGTTACTAAATGAAACAATCCGGATAAAATATGTTCGGTCATTTCTCACCAAATTGCTAGTCGGAGACGTAACACGCAGTGAACGGAGATCCTAAAGTATTTACAAGAACTATTTTATATATTTTTCTTTAATAATCTTTTTTATCGACTTAAATGTTCATTCCTAAAATGAGAAGCATCAGCTAACAGTGCGTGCTTTGTTGCCGACAGTGAATACAGTAATTTAATGGCGGGCTGCGGAGGAGCCTTAATGTTTATATTTTAACCAGCAGTTAGCGATAATTGAAACCATTGCTATCGATGTTAACATTGAGAAGGCCACGATCGCAGCGGTCATAAAACCCCGCTTATGTCCAAGCTTCAAACTTTATTTGCTTTTTATGCGCTGTGCTGTTTCAATTTAATGCTATTGTTAACTCGCGCCTAATTTATTTATACTGCATGCGCATGCGCAAAGTGTCGTGTACTAGTGTTTGACAATATCTTCAAATGTTGATGACTTTAATTTTCCATATGTATAGCGAATAGTTCGTCGACATCGAGACGTACAAAATTTCCTGTCAGTATCCGGGCCGCCACTGCCCCATCCACGATCCTCTGTCATAACCGATCGTAATTTCCGTGAAAATGTCAGAGTCTACAATAATCTGTTTGCATTTGCTTCACCGCCCGTCGCTGCCGAAGTTGTTTTATTTCAAAACATTTACAGGGTGTCTCAAAAGTTTCTGTACCAAAACAACTCATTTTTGAAGCAATTACAATTTTTGTATCACCTTAGGGGGAGTTCCCTGGAGGGAGTCGTAGCAAAATCTTAAATAGTAGCATAGGTTGAGTTGTACAACAAATTAAAGTTCTATTTTAGGAGAACACAATGCTGCAAATCAGACATCAAAAGGTTCACCTTACACAAATTGGCTAAAGTTACAATTAATTACTTACGGGCATATTTATAGATTTAAAAGAAAGACTCCGACAATCCACACTATAGCAGTAGGACCAGTTTTTGTGGATAGCGAGTGACATCACTTTCAGTGGGAACGGTCTACGAGGAGGATGAGGAACAATTTTTATTTCAAAATATACATTTTTACTACATGTTAAATAGTAACAATCCTTATCCTTATATATAATTCTGTAAGCGAAATTTTAGATTCAAAATTGTGGGAATTTGGTAAATCGGAGGATAATGAGAGAGGTATCAAATTAAAGGTATCGATTCAAGGAATGAGGGAAAAATATAAGTTTTTTCTAAAATTAAAATCTAAAGGGTTTTTGAGGTCCCCGAAGAACGAAAAATCCCCATAAGAAATACATGAGAATTTAAAAACATCTGCATTGTTTACTTAAAAACATTTGGTATTAAATAAATAAATTAAATACATAAAATAGCTGTTCTGTAAAATAATATGACAGTTAGTTAATGTAAATAATATTTTTAAATTAAATCTGCTACTTATTAACCTATAAAAGATACACGTTGACACACACATAGAAGAGAAACCTTATAAGTGTGATTTTTGGAAGGTTGTATGGCTGTTCTATTAACTTTTCATACATTTGTACTAATATTATAAAGAGGTAAAGTTTGTTGTTTTGTTTGTTTTTATGTAGGGGGTAATCTCTGGCACTGCTGAACCGATGAAAAAATAGTTTTACTAATAAAAAGCTACACTTTCCCTGAGTAACATAGGCTATAATTCATTTCGACAAAAACCTTCTTTTATTTCAATATTTGTAAATTTAGTCGGAAAAAATTCTTAGGTTAGGCCTAGAATGATAAACCAACACATTTATTTACATTTATTACCATAGCAACCAATTGAATAAAATAACAGATAATATAGCTGTTTGTTCCAATACTTCCATTACAGCTGATTTCAAAATTTGAAGCAAAGCAATTATTTTTGTATTTCTAGCTTTTAGGTTAGGGTTTTAAAGTGTAGACCTGAGCCTTGCAGGTTCTTTTAACCATTATTACAACTGCTGTTATAAAATATAAGAAATAATTTGATTTGAACAATTATCATTATATTTTATCTTCTTAGTTTTCAGGTTATTATTAATAGAACAACTTTATTATAAATAAAACATAACATTTGTTTTTAGAAGATTCCATTGGGGGTTGGCGTGCGGAGCACGCAGGGGTCTCCCCTAGTTACCAATAAACTTGCATAGCAGCTTACCTTTTTCACAATAAATGCTCAAACTGTTTTCCTCCTGCAGTTTGGCAGTGAGCTAGGCGGGTGTAGCAGCCATTCATAACGCTCTGTAGCGTCTCAGCAGGTAGTTCTAATATTTTCAATCTGTTATGTAGACTGTATGATATGTTTTCAAGTTGTTTTCGTACAGTCAATTTAGTTAACTTCGTTCTTCAGGAGAAATTAGTTAGTCCTAAATACAGTCCGGGTCTACTCGTGGTAAATTTACAGAGCCTACAATTTATTATCAGAAGTACTGTAGTTGTATTCTTTGATGTACTGTATTCATCGTATTTAGTGGGAATGAATTAAAGATTTTGAGCATCCATTTTGCTAAAAGCTGTCAAAATCACCTTAAAGTATTCTTAAGTACCGTACACCTTAAGTAAAATCTACGCTTGGTTTTGTGTTGCATTGTAGGTCTAGAAGATGCATACATTATTATTATCTTATCTTCTAAAGCGAGAGATAATTGTCTGTCTGCTAAATGGATCTGGAATCTCCGTCTAAGGATTTTTGATTTTTTGATTTTATATGGGGCTTTTGGCCACGAGAAATCGATTGGAAATGGTCACTAGTCTGGGAAAATTCGTTTTCTACGTCTTTTTATTAAATTAAAAAGTGAAATTTGTCCATTTTAAACAATACAAAGCACATCTGATGCAAATGTTTTCAATGCCATTACAATAATCATCTGTTTTCTTTTAAACTGTATTTTATTAGAGGTAAGCCTAATGTTGTATCTATTTATAGTTACCATGGCAACGAATACTTCTGCTAAATAAACATACACTTTATTTAGTTGTTTAATGTTATAGGCCTAACCTAAACGATGTTCAAGGAAATTTGCAATAATAGTTATTGACGTGAGCGAACTAGGCCCTGCTTATAATCGAGCTTTAGCTCGGTCTCCTGGTACTTATATTAATACGTTAACATCGAAATTTGTAGTAACTTTTTTTAGTATTTATTATTAAAGGAGAGAAATGAAGCTTATATCACACTGTGCCATGGATGTGCATAAAATTAAAATTATGTGTATAAATTACCGCCAAGACAATTAAAATAAACTGGGCATAACCTCAAATTGTGTTGCTAAGCTGATTATCCGAAACAGATATTTTAACTGTTATTTTGTTCAGTTGGTCGCTGCAGCAATTATGTGTAGGCCTACATATTGCCGTTAAGACAAGCAAAGTAAAATAACTAGAATTCATTTTTGTTTGTACCCAATTCACTGGTTTAATAAAACGATAATATGTCCGTCTATGTGACTTTTTTGTAATATAAGTAGATTACTTACTTCACATATATTGTTGGCTGACGCGTTTCGGAACTAGTTCCATCTTCAGAGTATCGCTCTATTGAGGTCGTTAATACATTGAAATGAATAAATTACAGTACAACACAACACATATACACGCGCACAATAACACAATACCACAAATAATACAACAGCGTGTGCACACCATGGAATACTTTTAACTACTGAAGATACGCGGGATCTCTGACTAGTAGTACCGCTTACTGTTTGCATTTCATATCAATATTCCTAGCAAAGTCATACAAGAGATTGGACTTAAAGTTCAATTGATCATTTAACATATGTTCTGGACTTTTTAACTGCGCTTTATATATTTCGTATTCCTCAAGCGCGTCCATTTGTTTGCTCTTTTTGCATATAGGCCTATGTAATGATTGGAAGTTCGTTTCAATGTTAGCATACGAATGGTTTTCTTCCATAAAGTGGTGTGCATAATTAGACTTGGCGTAAGTTGCTCTGTTATTTGGAAGATGTTCTTTATACCGTTTTTTGAAATGCCTCCCTGTCTGACCTGCATAAAAACACTCACATTCGTTACAATTGATCCTATAAATCCCTGACTTCTGTTCAAACGGTGTTGTTTTTTTAGGTTTAGTAATGTGCTTGATGTTGTTGGAAGTGCAAAACGACATGGTTACATCTATCTTCCTCAGTGTGTTGGTTAGGATGTTAGGTAGGATAACCCCATATTCAGTGGATCCGAAGGTCTTTTTCCCCGTTCTTTCAGTGGGTTCTCCTTATCCCTTGTGTATTTTTGAAGTATTTCATCCACCATGGAACTCCTGTATCCGTTCTCCACGGCTATGTATTTTATGGTGTTTAATTCGTTATGGAAATCTTCCTTACTGAGTGGTATTGACATTAATCTGTGTCATTTTTTGCGCAATTGGATGGTGGGATTCCGCATAAATCGTCGAAACAGTAGTTGTGGGTTTTCTGAAAATCCTGTATTGGAGTACGTCTGTTCTGATCACCATAACAGAAAATTTAACATTCTCTCCGACTCCAATACGATGGTGTGTACACGCGGTTGTATTATTTGTGATATTGTGTTATTGTACGCATGCAAATATGTTGTGTTGTACCTTAATTTATTTATTTCAATGTATTAACGACCTCAATAGAGCGATATTCTGAAGATGGAACTAGTTCCGAAACGCGTCAGCCAACAATACATGTAAAGTAAGTAAACTACTTATATTACAAAAAAAGTCACATAGACGGACATATTATCGTTTTATAAAATAACCAGGCCTAACCTAACATTGTCTTTCATGCTTTGCATACAAAACACTTCAAACAATTATATTTTTTATCACATTCGCGGCTGTATGGATTAATATCATTGTTTTCTTCCTTGCACGGGAAAACATATATATTTTTAAATCAGCCAACCAAATAGTTCAAGTAGTTTCCATTTCTTTCAAACTGAATTATCACTTTTATTTAATTACTTGTTAAACTATTCCATCCTTTAATGGTTGAATTGTTTACTAAATGTGTATCATTAATTCCATCAAGCTTCCTCTTTGCCTTTTCCCACTCTCTTCCTCATAGCATCAACATATTAAGAATTTTCATACTTATAATAAACTAGCTGACCCGTACGGCGTTGCCCGTGGTGGTTGGTATTTTCAGTCTTTTTAACGTAATTGTATTCTTTTTAAGTGTTCAGTCAGTGAGTAGTATTAGGCTTTTATATATATAGATTTTAAATAATAAAAGCACTATTGTCATAATAAATAAAAGATCTGAAATTATGATTTTAGTAACTTTGATCCCCCCAAACCCCTCCTAAAATTTCGAAATGTTTCATACCCTTTCTTAGTGAGCACCTATGGCCCTAGAGGAAGCTACATACCAAATTTAATTCCAATCCGTTCGGTAGTTTTGAAGAAATCGTGATTTAATAACTTTGATCCAAACCCCCCCCCCCTAAAATTTCGAATTTTTTTAAACCCTTTCTTAGCGAGCGCCTAAGGCCCTAGCTAGAGGAAGCCACATACCAAATTTCATTTCAATCCGTTCGGTAGTTTTTGAGGAGTGAGTGAGTGGTATTTCGCTTTTATATATATAGATTCCATTAATTACGTGACAAATGTTGAATGTCGTTACTTTGTAATCAAAATTGGAATTTCGACCACGTGAGATAGGCCTACTAGTTTCTATAATAACAACACAAAAATGTAAACATAACCTTAAATGGTTCACATAGCTGTTGAAGTATAACAGCTGATGGATGTAATCAGCTGTTATAAGCTAACACATAAATCGCACAATATAACCATGTACATGCGCTATATTATTTTGTTTCGTACGTATATTTGCTTTTGTGGGAGTTGATTCCTCTTTAGTTTTGAGTAAAATTTCGTTAAAAATCTGTAAAATATTAGAAACTGCGACTCCTATTCGGACATGCGTGACCAGTTTCTGTTACACTATGGAATACCAAACATTAGTAAGTACTTCTGAATCAATCAAGTTTCCCATTAATAAAGCTTCACAGAAAACGTTTGAAATAATGAATCTCATATAACATGCACACTAGTTCCATAGAGCGTACAGTTAATGTTCGCGAACAGGTATCCTAGGATCTATGGACACCGGACTTTCCGGTTTATTTTACAGCTACTGCGCAAGTACCAGTCTATATACTCGCTCGGTTATAATAAAATATATATTCTATACGTATGTATTAATTGGAACATATATTGCCGGGGCTCAGCGGGGTTCAGAATATCTTCTTACACAGACATCACTGAGCAGCGGGCCGTGACGATATTGAGCAGTAAAGCTACGACAGAGAATGTATTTCGTATTCCTGTACGCAAAGTGTTTTATTATAAGCACTAGTTAGCACCCGCGGGCTGATTAATTAGATACACATCAGAAATACATCATTTAAAAAACAAACTATTAAAAAACAGCATTAAGGAATACTTATAGGCCTACACAACTATGCTGATGGGGATTTTTAACTCGGTAAATGTGTACAATAATAAGGATTATAAAACTATAGGCCTATTTGTTAAACATTTCTATTTACATAGTCTACGATATCCTTATATATAATTCTGTAAGCAAAATTTTAGATTCAAAATTGTGGGAATTTGGTAAATCGTAGGATGATGGGAGAGGTGTCAAATTAAAGGTATCGATTCAAGGAAGGAGGGAAAAATATAAGTTTTTTTTAAAAATTAAAAACTAAGGGGTTTTTGAGATCCCCGAAAAACGAAAAATCCCCATAAGAAATACATGAGAATTTAAAAACATAAAACAGCTGTTCTGCAGTTTACATTAAAAGTAAAACATTTGGTATTAAATAAATAAATTAAAAACATAAAACAGCTGTTCTGTAAAATAATATGACAGTTAAAGTAAATTATATTTTTAAATAAAATCTGCTACTTATTAACCTATAAAAGATACACGTTGACACACACATAGAGAAACCTTATAAGTGTGATTTTTGGAAGGTTATATGGCTGTTCTATTAACTCTTCTATTAACACACATTTATACTAATATCATAAAGAGGTAAAGTTTGTTTGTTTGTTTGTTTGTATGTAGGGGGTAATCTCTGGCACTACTGAACCAATTGAAAAAATAGTTTTATTGATAAAAAGCTACACTTTACCTGAGTAACATAGGCTATAATTCATTTCGATAAAAACCTTTTTTTATTTCAATATTTGTAAATTTAGTCGGAAAAAATTCTTAGGTTAGGCCTAGAATGATAAACCAACACATGTATTTACATTTATTACCACAGCAATAAATTGAATAAAAGAACAGATCATATTGCTGTTTGTTCCAATATTTCCATTAACAGCTGATTTCAAAATTTGAAGCAATTATTTTTGTATTTCTAGATTTTAGATTAAAGAATTAAAGTGTAGACCTGAGCCTTGCTGGTTCTTTTAACCATTATTATAACTGCTGTTATGAAATATAAGAAATAATTTGATTTGAACATTTATTATTATTTATTATCTTAATTTTGAGGTTATTATTACTAATCATATAACTTTATTATAAATAAAACATAACATTTGTTTTTAGAAGGTTCCATTGGGGGTTGGCGTGCGGAGCACGCAAGGGTCTCCCCTAGTTATATATTTAAAGGAAGATAAAAATACTATCTTTAATTGCTTTCTATTTGATATTGATAGATCGAATGATTTAGAAGTTATTAATATTATAGTACAGAAATTAATAATCGAATATGTTTATATGTTGTACGAATGTTTCCGAAGTTAAGCGAATGGGTATCTTTCCTTTAAATTTATATAAATTTAATGAATATATTGATGATAAAAGGTTGTATTTATATACAGTTTAAAACCCCAAAGCAAATATTATAACGTACATTACAGCATATATTAATTCTATAACTAATATTTAAAAAAAATCAACTTCACAAGAAATTATAACGATCGAAGTTGTAAACATAACCCCAAACTATAATCTACACTGGGTTTGTTTAAGTATTACAGATGATGTGTGAAATCAGCTGTTATATGTTACTCACGTACGTACGTAACTGCAGGGGTTGGATTGAGAGATATGGGTGTCGAAAGAGCGTAATGGATTTCTTATGAGAATTCGGTGAAGCAGGTAAAATGAGTGGCGAAGTGTCACAGACTGGCAAGAATGTTCCTGAATGTTCTAGACGCTTACAGAAAATATTCAGAATGTTCTAGAACATTTCACAATGTTCGATAATGTTGTGGAATGTTTTCAGAATGTGGAATGCCAGAAGGTACGAGAATGTTCTGTAATGTTCCCGGCGGTTCTGGACCATCAAAGAATTTTATTGTTCGGAACGTTCTAGAATGTACGTGCTATGAAGTTAGAGCCTAAAATTTGGCTCGCAATACTCTTAAGTTATATATTGTATTTTGATTGTTTGCGTCTAAATCGTGAAATATTGTTTGTAGAAAATATTTGAGATAAAATGTACTCACAGAAGGGAAATGCAAACAAACTGGCATAAATCATGGGTTTTGCGTTTACTGGCGCACAGGTGATCATGCGTGTAAGCCTAAATGGAAACTCACTATACTGTTTTGGACCAATGAACTCTCAGTATTTACTCGACATTTCTTACCCCTGCTCGAGGCCGTAGCCAGGAAAACTTTTGGGGGGGGGGGGTCAGTACCGGGGATTGGAATTTAAACCCTTTTGAAACGTTCACTGCTAACTAAGCACATGTGAGCTTTACACTGAACGCTATTAAAGGCAGCCGACGCACAATGCATTGCGTGCTTCACACGCCAACCCGTGTATTGGGAGTATTTTCAATAAACAGTACATTGCGTGCTACGCACGCCAACCCCCTTATTGGGAGTATTTTCCTCTGTTGGATCTTCTGTTGTGTTGTCTATTTTATAATTTAACTTGTACTTTTTAAACCTAGTATTAATTTTTACTGCTAAATTTCGGGATTTCATGGGGGTTTTCACCCCCTAATCCCCCTCCCCTGTTTACGGCCTTGCCCCTGCTGTTGTAGCTGTGTGCGCGCGCGTGTGCATGAGTTGTGTTGGAGTATGTTGACCTAACATTCAGTAGTAGGCTACCACAAAGATGTAAACTAACAATAATCCAAACATCAACTGCAATTAAAAACGTAGAATCAACCTCTTCTAAGTCTATGAACCACTTTAATAATTTTAGAAAGAGAAATGTGATTACCACATACCTTTAACGAATTTTGTAAATTGTTGAACAATTTTGTAGCAACACAGGAATCAAAATTGGTAAAAGGTTTAAATATGATTTCGCCGACCTAGGCGACGATCCTGGAAGTGTTATGTCGATATCATAACCAGCTGTATCCTCCCAGTAGAGGAAGCCATTTTCTATTTCACCATGAGATGACGTAATAATACTTGGGTGTATGCACTTATCCACTGTAGTACCATTTGCAAGATCACCGGCCAGTAAATTATAGCTGTTCTTTTCGCATGCAGCAACCATTAGCCGTCGATTTCTGAGTAATCACATGTGTTTAGGATAATAAATAATCGGAATTCCCTTGGGGGGGGGGGGGGGGGAGAATAAAATTAACTGGTTTAAGTACGTGGAACTACCGTCCCTCCCATTTAATAAATATTTTTAAAAGCTAAATTTGTAAATTAAAAATAGATATAGGCAAATATTTTTAATTTTTTGAATTTTGAGGTTTTGGATTTTGATATATAGTGTAAAATATTAACTTTTAAAATTTTTACTCGATATGTAAAATAACTTATTAGGCTAAGTCATGTCAAACACGGGTAGATCTAAATAATGTAACAAAAATAACTTTAAAAATACTTTATTTTCACATAAAAGTTTAATATATTATGCTCGCTCGCTTACTAACACCGGTGCCGACCCATGGCGAATTATTAGAAAACTGACTCTAAATTTGCTAAGTTGGTTGCTATAGTAATGAATGTTAACAAACATGTTGCT
>JAGFPH010020804.1:0-13885 GCA_018207615.1 Philaenus spumarius | reverse complement strand
ACGGGATACGAATTACAGGATGTTGAATTACACGGGATACGAATTACAGGCTTTCAAAGTTTCAAATTAAGCAATAGCGAAGCATTGCCGGGTCCACTAGTTATATATATATAAAGATAAGCAATTCTTTCTTATAATACACAAAATCAGTTGGTTCGATCTTTTATGTATTAGGAATGTCACAGTTCCACAATAAAAGAAATAGATGTAACATAATAACCAACAAAGCTACAAATTCAAGATGCATTTGATCATATCATACAAAATCTATATAGACAACTTAGTTTAACCTCGTCAGTCTTGGCTTGTTTAAAATATTTACACTAAGTTAACTGCATTGTACAGTACACTGTACACTAACTTCACAATAACAATATTTTAAAAGTTGAAGAGATTTCAACTTTATATTTTTTTCTTAAAATTTAGGTTTTTCTGAACGCAGTGATATATAGTACTTGTAGGTTTGAAGTACATTAAGCTGAGAAAAAATATTTTGAATTAAAGTTTGCACCGACTTTTTAGATAGTAATTTTGGAATACGGTAGTGAATTGAACATTGTAGTGTTTTGTTTTGTGATTTGTGTAATACATTTGTGATTGAATTATTTTTAAAAAAATAGGAAAGTCCTTATTAAGTCTTTCACTTATAGACTGTTATCACTTATAAACCTCTCACGAACACAAACTATACAGAATAACTTAATAAGAACCAAGCTAAGTAATTATTATAAACCTCTCACAAATACAAATTATACAGATTCAAACTTAAGAGCAACCAAGCAAACTTCCTACAACCACTCCTAGATGGTGCTGATAAACTATCTTTTACTTTACATGTAATATTTGTAGGGGTGGTAAAGTAACTGAATTTTTGTTAATTTTTCAGTTTTCTTTCACCAAGCCTTAGTCTAGTGGATAACGTTGCGTCTTCCTGATCAGAAGATGCTGGGTTCGAATCTAGGCTAAGGAGACCAGATATCTAATCATATCTGTGGTTTGAGGGTAGGAGGGCGGAAGGAAAGCAAACGGTGGTTAGCTTGCTTCCAAGCTGACGGGATGTGACTAGATATCTGGTCTCATATATATTTACTAAAAAAAAACAGGAAAACAACATTTAATTTATGTTTTTTTACGTAAACCCATTTATTGTGATTCCAGTACCTCAAAAACATGTTCAAATATTTTTTTCAACAAATGATTTAAATACTTCAGTTGAATGCAAGTGATCATCCATGTACACTATAGTGTAAAAATGAACTGAAGAGGTTTTAAACCAAAACTAATTAAACTGCGATAACATTTTTATTGATCAAACAGAATTGCAGTTAAACTTAGTCTAATTTTGATATTATATTACTTAATTGATACAAAAACAGAACTGAGAGAAATGCAACAACTAAACATAGAGAGGTGATAGTGTATTGTTAGCCACTATTCAAAGTTTTTGGTTCTTCGAATTACGATATTTTAAACCGTGTGAACCAGGATCTTCCCATGAACAATATGCGCAATATTATAACAAAATTGTGAATATCCAATCCAAGTAGAGACAGTAGATGAATAGACAGTTTATGAACAATTCATAAATGCAGTAAAACCATACAAGTGAGATAACATCGACCAATATCTGGAGGATCAGGATAGCTCAGTTGGTTGAGTGTTGCTACGGAAAGGCAAAGGTCCTGGGTTCAAATCTCGGTCTTGGTCCATGTTTTTTCACTTGTGATTTAATTAGATGAATAGAGTTGTGAATTACTTCTCATTTCGTAATGTTAAAGGATTACTGTACAGAAAATGTTGTGATGTTTTGAAATAGGATACATAAACTGTTATGAGTCCTGGATCTGTTGAAGTATTTCAAAAAACAATAAGGATTAGTACTGTACTAAAACAAAACAATAAGCATTCTCTTTGCTATTCAAGACGGTGAACTCCATGAAAATGGATGGAATTAAATATTGCAAATACCGTAAATAACGTTTTCTAGTTTCAAAAACATTTATTTATAAAGCAAATTGATGTTCATATTATGTAGTTTAAAAGAATGTAATTAGGCAAATTAAATAGTAAAAGAATATTTCAAATACAGAAAAAATTGCTAGGATAATATTCAATTTAAAATGTTATCACTCTTGTAAACAACATTTTAAAAAGCATGGAATACTGCTCCTGTCCTAGATATATAAACAGAGTGTTCATAAAGTCATTTTAACCCACCCTCATTATTTATGTTGCTGTAAATAAGTTAACAAAACTTAGTATATATCTTCTGTTGCATAACTGGACAAATTTTTTGGACATATCTGAACCTTTATGATTTTGGGGGGTTTAGGGAGGCAAGGGGTTAAAAATTTCAAATATAAAGGTAGCTTGTAGTACAACATTGAAAAGCTTATTAAAAGAGAAACACAATGGAGCAAACTAGAGCTTATAATATCTTGCTTCGTTTCAAAGTAATGGGGCAATCCAAGTTCTCAAAAATAACATATAACCTACTTATTCCTAATATTAACAAATTAATACCCTTCTTTGTTATAATGATAACAATACAATGTAATTTTCCAGAACTTTGATTGTCCATTACTTTGAAACGAAGCAACATTACTAAGCTCTAGTTTGCGCCATTCTGTTTCTCTTTAAATAAGCTTTTCAATGGTGTTTTAAATGACCTAAATTTATATTTGAATTCTTCAACCCCCCTTAAGCACCCCAAAATCATAAAGGTTCAAATATGTCAAAAAATGTGTCCTGTTATGCAACAAAAGATATTTACAAAGTTTTGATAACTTATTTTCAATAACAAAATTAACAATTCGACCACGCAGCTGAACCGCTGACTTGAGTTGAGCAAATTTCCAAAATTACGTTTATAGGCCTATGTTTTAGGGTTTCAACCGACAATTTGGGAAATAGGTCTATTCACGACGGTGCTGAATAGCTGCAAAATGGTTCGCATGCCAACCGCCATATTGGGAGTATCTTCAATACACAATGCATAGCGTGCTTCGCACGTCAACCCCACCGTAGAATCGACCGCAAGGCTTTGAACCGGGTTCTTCTATGGTATTTTATGTTTTAATCGATTTTGGAGGAACCAAGCTAGCTATAAGATCGCGTAAAAAAAACAAAATGTGCAGAATAACATCCTATTTTTTTTTTTTTTTTTTTTTTTTGATAGAGGAGTGATAAGCCTCCTCACCACTGCGACCCATATAGATCTATTGTGGTATACTTCCCCTTCTAGTGATCATCCCAGATCCCTTTCAGGTCTCTTACGAAACCAATCAACACCACGGACCTCTTCCGGGCTAACAAAAGCATTTCCAAGAGCCGTAACTCTTCTCCGTGCGAGAGCCTCGCACTCGCACAGCAGGTGTTGAGCTGATTCAGTTCCGAGGGAGCAGAATCGACAGGAGTCTTCCGAGACCAGCCCCATTTTTTTGAGGTGGTATTTGGCCGGGCAATGACCAGTGAGAATTCCCACAATCCGTCTAAGGTTGTTCTTACCCAATAATAAAAGCTTCTGTGCTTTTGACTTAGAAAGATAGATAAACATTTTTGCCTGCCTAAGCCCAGGAGCATTGTTCCAATGTGTGGACCAGGTCTTCTCCGTCCAGACTTCAGCAACATTTCTCAGATGGCTTTTAGGCCTCCCACAGAAAGGATCTGGACCAATGAAGGCCTTTTTAGCTCCTATTCTAGCAAGTCTATCTGCTGCCTCATTGCCCTTAATACCTACATGACCAGGCACCCATTTAAGAGTAACTTCATTGAGTCTAGCCATGCCATTCACTGCTTTAAAACAGTCCCAAACTAGCCTTTATTCAAAGGCAAATGATTCAAGTGCCTTTATGGCGGCTTGGCTATCAGAAAGGATGTCAATCCTAGCTCCCTTAATCCCTCTTTTTAGGATTTCACGGGCGCAGAGATCTATCGCAACTACCTCCGCTTGAAAGATTGATGGTAAGGCTCCCATAGCCCTAGATAAACTGCACCTAGGACCATAGACTCCTGCACCAACTCCGCTGGCCATTTTGGAGCCATCCGTATACCATTCTTGTATGTGTCCATGTCCAGCACTACCTGCCTCCTGGAGACCATCTATCTTCACTGTGAAGGAGTGGTCGAAATTAAGTGTCCTTCTCATCACATCAGACACCATAAGGTCCACCTTGAGCCCATGAAGCTCTTGCAATATGGTTAGGTGACCTACCAGATCTCCTGGTTTATAGTTATGGGTCCCCATCATCGCCAAGGCAGATCGCAACGCAACCCCACGCACATAAATGTGCAGAGGAGGCAGATCGAGAAGTACCTCCATAGCTGATGTGGGACAAGAGCGCATGGCTCCACAAATCCCTAGGCACGCTAGCCTTTGTAGTTTTTGCAGCCTGTTTTTGGCACCAGTCTGTTTGACCTTCTGACACCATACCAAGGCCGCATATGTGATAATTGGCCTAATAATGGCAGTGTATGACCATGCAGCCATTTTGGGGGTAATGCCCCATGTTTTACCATAGAGCTGATTACTAGCCCAAATAGCCCTGGTAGCTTTTTTTAGAACTGCTTCCAACTGAGCATTCCAGAGAAGCCCTCGATCAAGAATTAATCCAAGATACTTAGCCTCCCCCAAAAGCTCCAGTCGGACCCCATTGATAGAGGGGAGTCCTATCATCAGTTTCTTTCTTCTGGTGTAGGGGGCTAGTACAGTTTTGGCCGGGTTGATACTTAGGCCCTGCCCCTGACACCAATTCCAGACCAGATCCTTTTGCATGAGCTCTGATATAGTATCATCATGTTTAAAACGGATTACTATCACAAGATCATCAGCATAGCCAATAGCCTCAAAGCCCTTGACAGCCAATTTGACCAACAGTTCATCAACTACTAAAGACCACAAGAGAGGAGAAATAACACCTCCCTGCGGACAGCCTCTTACGGACCGAGTTACTAAAGAGTCATCTTCGTTTTTTACGAAGATTCTTCATTGAGCAAGCATGGAGCAGATCCAGTTGGCTGCTCTGGGTTCCACCCCTTTAGAGATGGCAGCCCTTTTAAAGGACGAGAACGAGGTATTGTCAAATGCCCCTGCAATGTCCATAAATGCACATAAGGCAACTTCCCCACACCTAAGGGCATGTTCAACCTTACCCACAAGCTCATGAAGTGCAGTAATGGTTGATCTACCAACTTGGTATGCATGTTGGCTACTATGCAGAGGTTTAACACTCAAGTGAGTACTCCTAATGTGCTGATCCAGCACCTTCTCAAACGTTTTTAAGAGAAACGAAGATAGGCTAATTGGTCTAAAGGATCTTGGCAAGTCCATAGCCCTTTGGCCACCCTTCGGGATGAAGACTACTTGGACATCCCTCCAGGAAACAGGAATATAACCTAACTCATAGCTAGCCCTGAAAACCTCTACCAGATTTGGCAGGAGTATATCAAGGCCTTGTTGCAAAAAGGCAGGGAAAATACCATCCCTGCCTGGACATTTAAACGGCTTCAACGAGTTGATAGCCCACTTGACCTTATTAGGCGAGAATATTGTTAGAGAGGCAGTGCTGCCTGATCCCCGCCTTAACCACGAGGAGCCAGGATCAAAAGGCACTGCGGTACAACATGTATCAGCATAACTGCCAGGAAAATGGGTATCTAGGAGAAGCGCCAAGGACCCTTTACGATCCCTGGTGTATTCCCCATTATCCTTCTTTAAAAGGCCCATAGGCCTAGTGTACTCCTGTTTGAGTACCTTTTGCAATCTAGCAGTCACAGGCATCTCCGTGACTCTGTCACAGAATTGTTTCCAAGATCTCCTCTTAGATCTTCTTAACTCTTTATTGTAGGAGGTAAGGGCCATTCTATAAGCTCCCCACTCCTTAGTACGCTTAGCGCGATTAAAGAGGCACCTAGCCTCCTTTCTCAGCTTACTAAGCGCACTATTCCACCATGGCACCTCTCTTTTAGCCTTGGGGAATGACACAGGACAGCTTATTTCAAAAGCTGTCAAAATTGATGATTTCAGTCTATCAGAAGCATAATCAAGACTCGTTAAAGACAAGATTGGACCAACGTCTTCTTCCAATTCAGCCTTAAGAATCTCTTTATACTCTCCCCAGTTAGTTTTTTGTGGGAGTTTGATCGCTGCCACAGATTTCTTCTCCAACACAAGGTCAAATCTTATGTGTTTATGATCGGACAACGATGGCTCATTACTTAACTAAATTACAAGTGAAAAAACATGGACCAAGACCGGGATTTGAATCCAGGACCTTTGCCTTTTTCACTTGTAATTTAGTTAATTTAACCCTTGCTGAGGAAGCGTGTAAGCAGGTAATTTATTACAAATTAAAAATAATGGCTCATTACTAACGTGCCAATTCATAATCTTATTACTAATATGTGTGGTTGACAAAGTGAGGTCAATTTCCTCCCGTCTATTCCCACTCACATAGGTAAACTCATTACCAACATTATTAATAGCTAGGTTACAGCTAAATAAATAAGCAAGCAGTTCCTCACCTCTTTTATCCGTTCTCTTGCTTGCCCATACATGGTGATGGCTATTGGCATCACAGGCAACTATTAGCTGAAGTCACCTCTCTTTACTATATTCCACCAGCCTTCTGACTTCAGGAGGAGGAATAACATCAGTACCACCTGAGAAATAGACTGAGGCCACAATAGCCTCATAACTACCCCCAGGAATCGGTACTTCTACCAGCACTGCTGTGAGATCCCTAGAAACAATATCAGAAATTGGGATAGCATTGACATTTTTACGAACAAGAATGCAAGCTCTAGGTCTACCATGATCATTATCATAAATCAACTTACCATTAGGAGTTGAGAGTCCCCTAATAAGGCCTCCACTATACCATGGCTCCTGTATAAGAGCCATGTCTAAGGATTCACAGACAAATCTCCTGCCCAGCACAGCAGATGAGGCCTTGGCATAATGGAGATTTATCTGCAATATCCTCAGGTTGTGGGTCATTGCTGATCCCTCCTCCCATCAGACCCTGAGGTCTTTGGGAGCTGGCTTTCCGACAAAGCCTTTCTGCCAGATCCTCTACCTCTCTCTGGACGACGTCCCCTCCTATTATAGCTCGCCCTGCCTCAACGCGCAGCACGACCACGCTGAGAAACAGAAGGGCCCTCAGGGTTGGACTTCCTAAAAATATCAGGCCAAGTTGTTCCTGGTACCCGTTCCACGCCCCCCAGAGCATCACCCTCCCGAGACCCAGATGGCCTCGAGGAGGTGGAGGGCCCAATAAGCCCAGGCTCCAGGTTAGATGGACCAGGCCCCGGGGACACAGGAGCCACTTGGGCACTAGCCTCAGACGATCCAGGGGGCACAGTAGCCCCCCTTACATCCGAGACACTAGCCTCCTGGACCCTCATGTCTTGCTTTTTGAGCCTGATTGGGATGCTTCCAAATTTGAAGCTGAGGCGAAAACCAAGTGATTTAATTGTTTTCGTCGACATATGGTCTATGCTGAGGGTTAGTTCAGTAGTAGGCCCTTTAACAGCCTTCCTGACCACCCTCCAGCTGTCTACGTTAAGGCCATCATTTTGAGCCTGCACAAAGCCCAGAATCCTCTCATTGGAGTCTTCTGGGCAATGTGGGAAGTATGCCACAGCAATCTGGGCTTTAGGGATATCTTTCTCCCCAACAATCCGCAGATTAGCTCCTTCCCAGAGTTTAAAAGTGTCCTCTAGGGACATAACCCAGTTTGCAGTTCCTTCATTGGAACAGCTAAGGATGCAATAGCCAGCCTTAGCTACAAAACCATTGAATTTGGGGGTGATGGCAGATTTACGCATCCTCAGGACCAAATCCAAAATCCCCCCCCTGCACGGAACGCATTTGCTCCCCGGTCAGGAGAGACCCCGGAAAGTCCCGAGGGAAGGATACCCACACGAACACCAGAGATGGCTTGACTATAGTCTATGGGTCTCGGAGCATTACACTCCTGAGCAAGGGTGCTTTCCCCTTCTTTCATCTTTTTATGGGATTGATTGGGTGGTGTAGAACCATCCGACCGCTCCCTCTTCCTATCCAGGAGTATGCCACGGGCCTCTTCAGCACCATAGCTCTCCTGGCGGAGTTTACGAAGGCGTTTTTTATCAGCGCCACAAAGTTTTACAGGACCTTTTTGGCCTTGTGGGTTGTCTGTCTGCATCGGACTGGGGACTTCACCACTCCCACTACTGCCCTCCACATCCGATACACCGCAAATACCAAAAGGTACTTCCCCATGTGCTGAGTCACTTGTCACAGTCACCAAAAAGTAAGTCACTTGTCGTGGCCTGGGTAAAAGTAAGAGAAGTGTGTGTGAGTGTGTGTAAGAATGTAGATCCCGCTACAATGATCCACGCCGAAGATCCAGACCCCAAGGCAACCCAATTCCCACCCCCGCTACCAACCCCGTGGCCTCGGAAGAGCCCCTATAGTTTACGTACATGGTCCTTACCCAGGCACCACCTGGCAATGCACGCAAACCAAGATTTTCGCCAGATGATGAGGCAGCCAACAACAGCTGGTGAGACAAGTCGGGCATCTGTACTATCTGGCAGCATGGTGTGCTACCCCGGTTTTATCAACTGTACCCTCGAGGAGGACATGAGATGAGGCGGGCCACCCGGAGCCAGGAGCCCCGGCATGGATCAGCGGAGCAGGCGTTGAGTAATGAAGTATGTTCTCCAACAAGGAGTGTCTAAGTGTGTGAGGTGGTAGTGTGCTCGGGATGCAAAGTACGTGGGGGGCGCAACCCTCCAACGACTACACCTACAGTCGCCCCTGCCGTACTAAACAAACTGAGTTTTAAGAACTCAGCCCCCAGCTCAAATCTGCTCATCGGCACTCAGCTCTGCATGCCACCACACATCACCAAGTTACTGACCTAACAGCGGCACCTCTCGTAGGTTAAGAGCTGAAGTTGGAGTGAGAGAGGCTAAGAGAACCTAAAAGGTTCTTATATTATGTAGGTGAGGCCATTACGCTTCATCACTCCCAAAATGCCGCCCATCCTATATTTATATTTGTAGAAAAAACTCAAAAACAAATTCATTCTTGTAGGAAAAATCTCAAAAAATGGTTACTTTCAGTCAAAAAACGTGCTTCCGATTGTTGGATTCTTTTCGCTAATGAACTCGTCCGAGCGACTTAGACAACCAACATGTGTACCAAATCGGACTTAAAATGCGGCCGCTAGAGTGCGAACACATATATATACAGTACGATTTTTTTAACCGTGCCCTTGGCCAAATTGTACTAACCTGAATGATAACGTTAGAAATCGCTCTTGTCTACTCTATTTTTCTCCACGAAAACTGAGCCAAGCGGCGTGAAATAGCAAAAACCGAGCTTCAATAACACTGACATTTAATACACTTAGCAGCGATGTAAAATTATGAAACTTTCACGGATACACAGTAAGAACCATACGATTCGTATGATGTAAAAGAAAATCCATTACAAAACCTATTTCATATTTTAAATATCAATATTACAACAATGTACTTTAATAATGACATGAAATTTTCACACCGCTGGAAAGTTTTTTGTTTGTTGGTCAGAGACAAAGTGTTCGTGAGAAAGTTTTAGATAAAGGTCCAAATTAAATATTTTATTTGAAACATTTTTTCGTTTGACTTACGGTTTGCTCGGTTCGGATGTCTGGAGTTAGATTCCGGGGAAAACTTCCTGCCTGGGGGGAAGTAGGCCTACTTGGTGTCTAGCATTTACCTTAACCACACCACAGTATTATTATTTGAATACTCGAACAAGAGACAAGTAGTCTATGACTCATTCAAGTAGTTTTTATTTCAATAATTTTATTCGAATAATTATTCAATCATTTTTGTTTATTCGAAGTTTGTGGAACTGCCTTTACAAGAGGGCACGGTTAAAAAAATCGTACTGTACATGATTGTTAATGACACCCCAAAACGTGTTCTGGGGACCATGATCGGTGCTCATTT
Source organism: Philaenus spumarius (assembly GCA_018207615.1). Classification (NCBI taxonomy): domain Eukaryota; kingdom Metazoa; phylum Arthropoda; class Insecta; order Hemiptera; family Aphrophoridae; genus Philaenus; species Philaenus spumarius. The sequence continues at coordinate 3,898 of JAGFPH010020804.1, read as the reverse complement.
GCTACTCCCGACCTTGGGTCTTACCATAAGGGCCACTGCAATAGCTCATTTTTCCTATGGAAATTCGCTAAATAAAGGGAGTTAAAGGGACTTTATGAACACTCTGTATATAGAATGTATTATGTTTTATTAAATCAAAATATTCTAAATTTCTAAAATATAAAACCAAACATGGATACCTACTCAACAAGATGTAAATATTTGTTCAATTATCCTTTACATAAGACCACAATGTTTGAGAAAGCACCAAACTATAAATGTATTGAAATATACAATAAAAAATCCCCAATTATTTTAAGCAAATTGAACATTTAAATAAATTTAAAAAGGTGTTAAAAACACATCTGTTGGACAACTGTTTTTATTCAGTTGGGGAGTTTATGCTGCAGAAATGATCGGATTGCGGGTTGTGGCATGTTTGGAGGTGTAGTTTTTGTTTAAAAAAATATTTAGTATGTAATTTTAAACTTTAGTTATGTAGTGTTAAATGTTTTTTATTGAAGTTTTGTGTGTTGTTCTATTTTGTATTGCATTGACCTGACATTGGTCCTGTATTGTGGCAAGTAAATAAATTTAAAAAAAATTAAGCTTAAAATTTATCCACATTGTGTGTGCTTTTTGTTCTCCGTCTAGGATGAAAACACAATCAGTAGGAGTAGATATATGGAGAATGGCAGTCACATCTGTGTCCTACCTGGCTCTGGCATTCACCGCTTGGGTGTTCTTACGTTTACTGAATGCATGTTTCTGGTTCCCTAAGTTTCTACAAACCTACAAACCGAGCAACAAGTCGTCCGATCGCATAAAGACAGATTAACACTGTACTTGTTTTGTATAATAAAAAATACTTATTTAGAATAATGGGACAATTTTTATTATTCAAATGTATTTGACAGGAGTTTATTGAATTTTGAACATATAAAAGTCTACCTTTTATTCTAGAAAGGTTAACAATTTGTCAGGACAGATGTTTACATATTTAGGTTACAGTATATTTTGTTTTACATATCTTAAATAACTTCGCAACTCCTTTATACTGTATTAAACAGTTGGTGACTGCTTGAAACATACAGGTAGGCCTACATAGTCCGAGAGATGTCCTCACTAATTTTATGAAACCAACTTTAATCTCGGTATAATCATAAGTAGACCAATAGATATTTTTCCGTGTTATTAAATTTAACAGCAAGTGTCATTCACAGTGACTTTAAGGGTAGCACGTAGGTATGTAAAATTAAAAAACTATGAGGAAAGGAGCTTTTGGGCATTTTTTATAAATAAAAATAACAATAAATTAGAACATTTTTGGGATTTTCGTTGATTTTATGAATAGATCACGATACCTTCAATGGGATATCTATAGAGAATTAAAAACTTTACAAAATGTTTTTTTACTGACCCGAATCGGACAATGTTTATTTAAATTCACAATGAAGAATTATCCTTGACTGAAATCATCAAAGTAAAGGCTTTGTGTAAGTAAGAATTACATTTTTGTAAGCAAGAACAAAAATATTAGATCATATGTAAAAAGGTATTGAATAACCTGTCAAACTGTACCTAAAAGTGACGACCTGATTTAGCGAATTTGTAAGGATTTCATAAAAAAAGCTGCATTTTTGTTATTTGATAAGATATCTTCAAGATTTTTGTTTTGTTTTTCTTCTAATACAACCATGGGTTTACTCGTATTTTTTCCAGTACCGGAACGCTGCCAAAACTGAACAAAAATACTCCGCCGGAAATTTTTTGGAATTTTCACTTCTAAAACTCCTACTTTACCGAGTTTTGCCGAGTTTAAGGGTGCAGATAATATACTTTTACAAGAAAAGTAGACATGTATATGTGACTATTTTTGTACTTGTATATAGCACATAGCAAATTTTAGCGACACATTCTATTTTAAGCAAAAATTTGGCAAAATGTCTCTTATTTAGTGAATAGAATTTATCAGAAATTTAGATTCTCGGTAAAAGAGTGTAAACCTAAACAAATTTTACGTATTATAGCAAGAAATTACTTTTCTTTTATTATAGCAATAAATTACTTTTTTTATCCAAGAACAATTAAAAATACAAGCAAGCTTATCAGGAGAACACAACACACAAATAAAGACGCTAAATTGCCGTGTGGCCGGTGTTCAGGTACCTACGTTTAAATATTTACCTCTTTCCCTTTTGATCTTGTGTTTGTGACAACGTTTGTCAGTGTTCACCATTGTTTGTTTGAATTACATGTTGTGCTCTCATTTGGGATATTTATTTTTTAATTATTAATCGTGAAATGAAATGAGTTATTCGATAAGAGTATTTATCACTAAATGTGGTCCAAATTATATCATCTTTGGTCTTATTTTGATTACAATAATCCATCAATATATATGTTATAAACTTATATGTTTTTCAGGTCGAAAAAGTTAATAATAGAAAAGTTTAATCATCGCTGATTTTTAAACTTTTCGGCTTCTTCGACTCTGAATCATCGGTCTCTTAGGCGGGTTTCACACCAAAGCCAGGCCGGGCGAAAATCGCTTGACCACTGATTACGCAGTATTTCAATGGGAGCTATCAAATAGGATGCCGGGCTCGACCGAGCGATTTTGAGCAGGCCTGCCTCCCGCTACTTCAAGCGGTTTCGGCTAGTGTTTTTCAGTCTAGGTAAGTGTCCATGCCAGTGTCACTACGTTGCAACTGCGACTGCTAGGAAGGCTAGAACACCTGAGTGAGACTCGGCTTCAGTGCGAACGCATCGCAGATTTTGCTCGGCTTGGCTTGGCATCGCTTCGCCCGGCCCGGCTCGGCTTTGGTGTGGAAAGGCCTAATTTGTAGCCGTTCGCAGCGTTCACCGAACATCAAAGGTAAGCCGCAAAGCTGGCAATAAAGGTGTCTGGTGCTCCCATTTCGATTCCGAGCTGAGGGACAATGCGGGATACTTTACTGTAGTAGGCTCGCATAGTCGTAACGCACTGTAGTGTGGGGATATCTTGAGGTTTTTCGATTGGCGGACATAAAATTCTGAACCGAGCGTTGAATGAGTGTGATTGAGGGAGTAGATCATCCAGTGCAACGATATAAAACAAAACGTATACAAATTTTATAAAAAGCAGTACCGGAAGGGCGTTCCGGTATCAGTAAACCCCTGAATACAACTATAAATAATATTTTCTACTCTAAACATCTTTATAATATACCAACAGATTTAGAAAAAATAAAATTACATACCATAACAAACAAAAATTTTTGATAAAATTTCCAGTTTGTAGGAAGAAAACAAATAGAGAAAAAATATACCACTTGAAAACTTGCAAATCACTTTAAGACACATTTTGTTGTATATTTATGTTAAAGATTTTGGGGCATTATCTTAAAAGTTACACTATTTTTTCGAAATAAGAAAGATTTAACCCATTCGCTTATGACGGTGATCTGACTGAAGGGGCGAGATAGGCAATATGGTTGCTTTGTAAAGTAACTAAGAGCGATTATTTTTCAGTTTTATTCTGTGGAAGTCTTCGCCGAGTGGTAGCGTGGTATCTTCCTGATCAGAAGATTCCGGGTTCGAATCTCAAGAGACCAGGAGAGAGGGAAGGAGGGCGGAAGTAAAGCAAACGGTGGTTGGCTCGCTTCCAAGCTGACGGTATATGACTAGTTACCTGATCTAAAGGTTTGGGAAGTTTTGCATAATTTTACTGTAATATTTCTGTATATATTTTATTTTTTTTTTAAACAAACCGACGACAAATGGGGAACACTACTTTCATTCATCTTCAAATTTACATAGATTTTGTACACTATACAATAGGTGAAACGAAAAAACCTATTCATTCATAGCAGATTGATATAAAATATTTTAAAAAATAATAACTTTTGATGATTTTTTCCGAACGTCGAGCACAATC
>JAGFPH010020803.1:0-13886 GCA_018207615.1 Philaenus spumarius | reverse complement strand
GGTTCACAGACATATTTTCTTTTTAATCGTTATATTGACCTTCTGTGATACATTTTCATCCTAGAAATGTGTATTGACTCACTTTGGAGCCGTCCATATTTTAATATCTCTACCAAATATGTTAGTTTGTTTATTTTTTTTATAATTGGGTATGGGCCAGTGTACTGCATATCAAATTTCGAGGGTGTTTTTCCATTAAATTCTCTTTTTATTAATACTTCGTCTCCTTGTTGAAATTCAAAATCTGTTCTCTTCTTATCATAATACCATTTTTGTTTATCTTGAGCTCTTTTTATGATTTCTGGCAAGGTTTGTCTAATTTCTTGTATCTGTTTTATATGTTGTCTTATGTCATAATTTGGGTTTTCTAGAATTTGTATTATGTCCATAGGGTTGTTTGGTTCAAAAGCGAACATTAACTTGTTTGGGGTAAATCCCGTACTTGTTTGTTTTGTCGAGTTGTAACAGTATACAATTTTGTCGAGGTATTTTGACCATTCATTTGGTTTTTCGTGTACGTAGTGTGATAACATATTGGTCAACGTTCCATTAAATTTTTCCGTAAGACCTTGTGTTTGGGGTGAATATGCGCTACTTAATATTTGGTTAATTCCTAGTGTTGAAGTTAAGTTTTTTATTATTTCATTATTAAAATGTGTACCTCTGTCAGACTGTAATATTCTCATTTTTCCATATTTTAATATTATTTTTATTAAATTCCCCGCTACCGTTTTCGCGTCTGCTGTTTTGCATTTAAAAGCCCAGGCATATTTAGTTGTTGCGTCGGTACACGTTAAGATGTATTTATATCCAAACGATGAGTTTACAGGCCCTATAAAATCAATAATTAATCTGCTCATCGGTTTGTGCGTAGGAAGTATTGATTTCAGAAGTCCATATGGTTTTCTGGTTGGTATTTTTTCGTTTTTGGCAAGTGTTATATGTTTTTGTATATTCTTGTACGTCTGTATGTAAATTTGGCCAGTGGTATCTGTCATTTATTTTTGATATTGTCTTGTAATATGAGTAATGACCCCTGTTAATGGATCGTCATGTGCTTGTTTTAATATTTCTGACCTTAGTTCATACGGTATTGCTAAAAGTTTTGTTATTTCTTCGCCATTGAATTTTTTGTAGTATAATATTCCGTCTTCTAAAGTGTAATGTCTGGATGCTCTGTTAATTTTATTGTTGTCTATCTGTATATTTAACAGTGCAAGTTTAATTTGTTTCAAATATGGATCTTTTGATTGTAGTAATTCTATGTCTGGTATGTTTGAATTGATTAAAAATACATCTTCAAAATTTTGGGGAATTTCGTCTCCTGTCTCCTGTCTAGATAGAAAATCTGGTAGACCCATTGTTTTTCCTTTCTTATACTGTATGTCTAAATTGTAATCTACCAATTTTGTAGCTAAGCGTCCAAGTCTGTTCGATGGGTTTTTAAACGTTTGAAAATATTGTAATGCTGAGTTGTCTGTAAAACATGTTATTTTTCTCCCTAATAAATATTCTCGCCAGTATTCTATGGCGTATGTTAATCCAAGCATCTCTTTTTCAACAGTTGAGTATCGTGTTTCATGCGCTTTCAATTTTCTTGACAAATATGCTATCGGATATTCTTGGTTATTGTTTGGGTCAATTTGTGTTAAAACCGCCCCTATTCCTATGTTTGATGCATCTGTGTAAACTCGTGTATTTCTGTCTTCTTTAAAATGTGATAATAATGGTGGATTAGTGAGAATGGTTTTTATTGTTTCAAATGCTTTGTTACACTCTTCCGTCCAAATTATTTTCGAATTTTGTTGTTGTTGGTTTTTGAGTAATTCCGTTAGAGGATGTGTTATTTTTGCATAATCTTTAATAAATTTTCTGAAAAATCCTGAAACTCCTAGAAAAGCTCTTATGTTACGTAATGTTTTTGGTTGCTTGAAATCTAATATTGGTTGTATGTTTGATTGTAAAGGCTCTATTCCTTTTGTTGAGACCTTATGTCCTAATATTTCTATTTCTGTATAGAAAAATTTACATTTTTTTTTGTGTTTAATTTCAAATTTGCTTTATCTAATTCGTTTAAAACCAATTCTAAGTTATCTAATTTTTCTTCAAAGTTTGGTGCAAATACAATCGTATCGTCTAAATAAGCTAAACATTTTGAAAATAGGTGACTAGCTAGAACTTTGTTTAGATTTTTCTGGAATATTGCACTTGAAACTTTAAGTCCTTGTGGTAATCTAGTATATCTAAGCATTTTATCTTGTGTTCGGATTGTTAGCAATGGTTTACTTTCTTCGTGTACTTTTAGTTGGAAAAAGGCGTTTTTTAAGTCTAATTTTGTGAAATATTGTGAATTACTTAAACAGCTAAACATTAATTGCAAACTTGGTATTGGGAAATTTTCATTTTGTATTTGTTCATTGACCTTTCTAAAATCTGCTACTAATCTGTGCGAGTTATCTTGGTTTTTAACTATAAATGCTGGCGATGCAAATTCTGCGAAATTTGGACATTCTTCCAAAATTCCTGCTTGTACTAGGTGTTCTAGTTCTTCATTTAATACCTGTCTTTCCTGATTACTTTGGCGATATGGCGGTACTATGATACCTGATGTACCCTGAACTACTTGTATTTTGACTGGGTTTATGTTTGCTGGACTGAGATCTCTGACCTCCGTAGTAAATATGTGTTTATATTTTTTTATTATTTTATTACTTGACTGTGTTGTTTTTCTGTTAGTTGTTCGCAAATTTGGAATTGTACTCCATTCTTGTCTGAAATCTGTTCTTTATTTGGGTTTTTTTGTTGTGTCGTTTGTGTGGGTGCTGTTTTTTTGTTTATTGTATCATAAATTCGTGGTTCCTCATGGTTTCTGTTTATATGACCAATAAGTGTTCTTGGCATTATTATTTTTGGTGTTTTTGATGCGTTATATATGTGAATATAGTATTTATCATCTTGTCTTGTTATGTAAGCATGAATTTGTTTTTGTTCCCTTAAATGTCTATCCGTTTCAAAATCCATTTGTTCATTATAATTATCTATCTCTCGTACCCTTAAACTCTGTCCTGGTGCAATTTTTATCTGCTCGAGTGATCGTATTTCTGGGTTGCTTATTATATTGTGATTTATCATCAAACGTATGTTTTTTAAATTCTCTAACCATGAGTCATTCATATCTATTATACATTTTTGGTTGTTTGACTGCAGGGTTATTTGTTTCTTACTGTAGTCTATCTTTGCTCGATTATTTAGTAAAAAGTTATTTCCTAGAATCATTTTAGCATTTATTCCTGATGCTACATAAAATTTATTTGTGAATTTTATTCCATTTATTTCAAAGGGTAAATTTATTTCTCCATGAATTTTTAAATTGTTGTCTGTGGCCGATTTTATTATTGTATTTGTGTTATTTATTATTTCTTTATGTTTGACTAGGTCATATTGACATATTGAAACATTTGCACCCGAATCTAAGATTGTTTCGATATCCTGACCGTCTAATGTGTTGAATTTTACATTAATTGTGCATACTCTAGAATTTTCGTTTTTATTGAGAAACAGTGTATTGTATACATCCCATGTTACGTCATTCTCCGATTTTCTTGTCTTAGATACCCCATTTTTGTTTAAGTATCGTTTGTGAAAAATGCTGTATGAATCTACTGCACTTTGTCTTTGAACGGCCTGTTGTAATTTTGCTGCATCGACGATTTGTTCCTCACGCGTCACAGTGCCATTACCTATTTCCCGACCTATATCAACATTCGCCGCGATACTTTGTTTACATTTTGTTCCGACATTTTTTGTAGTCAATGCTATTTTGTTTTCTACTTCTGAATCCGTGGTGCTGTAATCCTGGGGTGGATATTGTGTTGTTAAATCTAAATAGGTCATTGGAATTTCGCTTTCTTCATCTGACTTTCCCTTGCTTTGCCTAAATTTAAGATTCCTTAAAGCCATGGAATAATGTTTTCTGTCATTTAGGTGTCTGTCAGTGTTTTTGGTTTGACGTTGTGTACTAAAATTTGAGGTTGTCTTGTTTTGCTTATTCGATTGTTGAAATGTGTTATGATTTTGACATGTGTATGGTGGAGTAGTATTATAGCTTATACTGTTAGCTCGTTGTTGGTTGAATTTTATTTTAGATTTATTATTAGAATAGCGTTGACTCCCATTGAATTGTTGGTCATTAATTTTTCTTTGGTCGAGCATGCATGAATTTGGCTTCCGCACATTTTTTTTTTGTGTGTTTGTTGATATTTAGCGTGGAAACGTGTACTTGTTTCTTGTGGGGTTGAATGGCTATTTGTTCTTATAATAGTCCCCCATTTAACCCGTTTTTTTTTTTTGGTTGTAAGTTTGTCTTAAGTTGTTATTTGTGTAGCATTCTTGCACTGAGTGTCCATTCCTACTACATTTTGTACAAAATTCTTGATTTCTTTTGGCAAACGATCTGCCTTTGGTTGTATGCTGGGGATACGTTTTTGTACTTTTATTGAAAAAGCAGTGTTCGGTGGTGTGGTTGTCCATTTTACATATTTTGCAGTTGTATTGTTTGAAGAAACACCTGCTTGCTGGATGATTTGTTTTATTGCAAATTGTGCATATTTGACTTGAACTATTATTTCCATTAGTTTGAAAATATGGATTTCTAAATTTTGGTGTTATCTGATGGTGCCTATTTTGGAATTGTTGGTTGGTTTGGAATTGTGGTTTTGTTCTTTGGTCGTGTTTTTGGAATGATTTTACTTCATGGTCCCTTTGTTGTATATTTATACCTAGCGTGTGTACGATTTCCGTCAGTTGTTCTAGTTTTTCCGACATTGTGTTAATCGTGTCAAAGTGTCTGTTTTCTCTATCATTTTGGCTACCCTTATTTCTAAGGTATCTCTGTTTGTTTAGTGTTTTTTGGAATAATTGTTGTTCTATTTTCCTTAAATTTTCCTCTAGTTGCGTAAGAGTATTATTCTCCATTGTTATTAGGTACTTCGGGGTACAGCGAAGCCTAAGGTTAAGTTCGGTTAAGTCTGGGTTTTAGATCGGGTAAGATCGGCAGAAACAGTTATATAATGTATTTTACACTATATTACAAGGGTACAGCGAAGCCTTACGTTCGGTTGGACTCGGGTAAGATCGGTAGAAACAGTTATATAATGTATTTTACATCATATTACAAGGGTTTAAGTCCGGGTTTTAGTTAGGGTGAGATCGTTAGAAAAAGTTATATAATGTATTTTACATTATATTACCAGGGTTTAAGTTCGTTCAAGTCTGGTTAAGATCGGTAGAAACAGTTATATAATGTATTTTACATTATATTACAAGGGTTTAAGTTCGTTCAAGTCCTGGTAAGATCGGCAGAAACAGTTATATTGTATTTTACATTATATTACAAGGAATTAAGTTCGGTCAAGTCTGGTTAAGATCGGTAGAAACAGTTATATAATGTATTTTACGTTATAGGACAAGGGTTTAAGTCCGGTCAAGTCCGGGTAAGATCGGCAGAAACAGTTATATATTGCTTTTTACATTATATTACAAGGAATTAAGTTCGGTCAAGCCCGGGTTTTAGTTCGGGTAAGATCGGTTGAAACAGTTATATATTGTATTTTACATCTTATTACAAAAGTTTAAGTTCGGGTAAGATCGGCAGAAACAGTTATATATTGTATTTTACATTATATTGCAAGGGTACAGCGAAGCCTTACGCTCGGTTGGACTCGGGTAAGATCGATAGAAACAGATATATAATGGTTTTTAGTATATGTTAGAACAATATAGATCGACAAGGTTCGAAGAAACTTACTACGTTGCATAACAATCGTTATATGGTCGCACATTATATTATTCTATATTAATATTTACTGTTATGATCTGACCGTTGAACAACATATATGCTTATACACACACCCCAACAAGGTTTAGGATAACTTAAATTGCCGATGTCTTTTAATATTACCACTCTTAAGTATTTTTTTTTTTTTTTGCACCCTGTATATAGGAGTAAAGTGTTCCATACATACTAACCGAATAAAGATAACTTAAATTGTCGATACCTTTTAATAATACATTCTATTGTTCGTATAAAATAATATCGCTTTTAAGAATTTTGTGACATCCTGTATATAGGAGTAAAGTGTTCCATACATACTAACTGGGCTGAGATAACTTAAATTGTCGTAACCTTTTAATAATAAGTTATATTGTTTCTATAAATTAAATATTACTGCTTTTAAGAATTTCGGGGACACTCTGTATATAGAAGTTAAGTGTTACAAACACACCCTCACACGCACTAACTAGGATAAGATAACTCTATTTTATCTTTTAATATTGCATTATATTGTTCGTATAAATTAAATATTACCGCTTTTACGAATTTTGGACCACCCTGTATATATATTGGAGGCTGTGAAAATGGCTGTGATATATCGACAAGATGGCGACGGATTATAAATTTAGCGCCATCGTTTAACATTGAGGATACAAGGCCGATTAAATGCCCTACACTCTACTAGGGTGGGGGTGGGGTTGGGGGTTAGGGGTGAGGTAGTCTATTTTACTTTTTAAACACCTTAAATTAATCAATCAGACATTTTTCGAAATTTTGAATTTTTCAAAATTTTAGGGTTGAGGGTGGTGGAAGGGGTGGGGTGGGGTGGGGGTAAATGTATACGTTACGTCCAATACAGCTCTTGAACTTAACCCCTTGCTCAATGTTAAAAATTTTCCCATTTTTCAGAAAATAAATTTTTTCGAAATTTTGGGGGAGGAGCCCCTGACCCCGGAGCACAAAATTTCATACATACATCACTACACGCTCAACTTTTTAACACATATACGTGAATTTAACAACCCCCACTCCTCCGCTTAAGTCAGCAACGCATCTCAGACGTAGTCCCATAAGAGCCCATGTTGGGGACAAAGAGCTGCCATGTCTACTCTTAGGTCGTCTAATAACTTAAATCGGATGTCTTTTTCATATTAAAAATGTTAAAACGTCAGATAAGGGTTCGTAATTATATTGTACTTAAAGGAAATTAGCGATTTTTTTATTTCCAAATTTCGGATACATTTTGTGTTATTATTTTAGTCATGGTCATCCAACGAATATTTTTTGAGTGCTACGCCTTTCTCTTTATGCCGTTTTATATGGACAGAATGCAGGGTTTCATTTGAAAATTTTAAGTACCCACAAATTATTATTTTGGTGATAGCGGCCAAATATCATAAAAGACTCTCTAAGTGATCTAGATAATAGTCGCAAAACCATTTCGCACTATAGAGGGCATCGAACTATACACAAGTTAAGGGGAAAATGTAGTTTATTAAGACGCCGGATATTTGGTTAAAGTCGCCAAAAAAATATTACACGAGCAGTACAAATTTCATCTTTTCGTAAACTTTAATTTTAAATGTCTTAAAGATTTCTTTTTAAAAATTTTCCATTTTTATTCAAGTGGCAAAATAACAAACTATCACAAAAACACTAAGCGATCTATTTAACAGTCAAAATAATTTTGGATTTATTAAGTTCTTGCAAATTTAAGGAGCTTCGGAGCGCCCTATCTCGGTAATATTAAAAATACAATATTTAAGGAACATTTTCTCAGAAACTACTGGATCAAAATTAATAAAATTGTATCAGTGTCTTAGTACTACTTAAATAAAAAATTTAACATGAGGGTTTTGCAATACAAGCATTTGAATACATTTTGTCATTATTTTTATAAAATAATAGAATTGTTACTAGTTTTATCCATATTTCTCAATCATCACTTAGAAATTATCTTTTATATTACAAAACGCTCTCCTTAAAACCTGTAGTATACTCCAATAAACAACTCCTGAAAATTTCAGATTATTATGTTAGATAGATTTTGATAAAATGTTCCTTTTGTGAATAAAATATATAATTTCCGGAAAACATGTTTAAAGTTTACTTACATATTTAATACATACCAGCCCCTTATGCAGGATTGTCATCAGCTTAATATCATCAAAGACTGTATAATCAGGTTAGGCACTAAAGAAAAAGCTACATATCCCTAAAAAAATTAAAATTCCCACCATGGGCGCTATTTTTATTATTTTCAAATCGGATAAATCATATCAAATTATTAAGAATATGATACAACATTTTTCTTATTCTTATGTGACATAAGAACCAAAAACATATTTTTAACCACTTATAGTTGAGATATAGGCCTAATAATAAATTTAGGCTTGTTTTAAAGCTAAATAAAAGGACAATAATAAGCAATAAAAATCCAAAAATTATAAATATAAAATTTTAGGTGCTCCGGAGCCCCTTAAGGGAATGAATTTTGTAACACCCTGTGGCAAGTATTTATATCACATCAGTATTTATGCAGGTCTCGACTAGCCTACAGTTTTGATCTCCATTCCTATAATTGTTTTAGGACCTAGTAATAGTTCTTGATATTTTCTTATTCAATATAAAAAGAAAACGTAAATTTATAAACCATGTCATGTTGTTAAAGTTTTCTGTGATAAATAACACGTTTATTGTATTTCTCCAAAATGAAAATTTTGCTACACCGGGGGTGTAATGTGCTCAAATTTATCGCCTTCACTTTTGTAAATAAAATCCAACAAAAGGGTGGTAAAGTTTGTCGAAGCAGTTGACAGCCTAAGCCCTATTCATTCATAACTTTCTAAACAGTAGACTTTGTTGAAAGGGAATTCATAAAATGAGGATGTTCAATAGACCGTAAAGTCGCGGCTTTAAACTGTTACAGAATATGGAAGCTTCTTTGTGGTATTAACTTTCAATTGAATATGTAAATAGCTAGTTGTTGTGTGCTACTGAAGTAGACTTCACAGTATCTAATCAACATTTTCATACTAACTGTTCTGCAGTTCATTTACAATATAGTTGAATGAGAAACCCAATCAGAAATGGTGATAAAGTGCTACTTGCGAAAACGATAAAGTAAGCTTATGAAAAGCGTGTTGCGTCAGCAGGTTTCACTAATATTTTGCAGGCGCACACATCACGATTCGAACACTTTTATATACTGTAGATGCAACAATTTTCATATTGGAATAACGTTGTATACCAATTTTCGCATTTTAATCGAAGAAGTTTTTTTTAGTTATTAAAAAAACTTATAGTTTTGTTATGTTTCTTTGTCACATCCTCCTAAGTTATTTACTACACAAATACTGACTGTGCAATTTTGCGTGATAGTGCTTTTATTGAACCCAAATGCAAAAATATAAAGATACATTAAAAATTGCGTTCCGTGCAAGGAAGGTGAACACGAAAAATACATTCCGGCCTACAAAATTAATGTTTGGTATTGTTAACTAGGCATATGAATTTGAAAATCAATTAATTACCTATGAATTTTAACATAATTTGTTTTTAGATTTATCGGTTACTTGCTCCCATTGTCTGTCATGAAAACAGTTTGATACGATTTTGGTTTCAAATTTTACATATTTTGAGGTATCTCAGAGAGATGAACACTGTTTTAAAAATATTTTTGTTGTTGTTAAAAACATTTGAGTTATGTTTAAAAAAAAATAATTTTTTTAATTATTTACAATATCTAATCTTCTATATACATAAAATTAAAAAACCCACTGACTCACTGATCACGATTTCTCAAAAACTACTGAATGGATTGGAACGAAATTTGTTATGTAGCTTCTTCTAGGGCCATAGGTGCTCACTGAGAAAGGTTTTAAAAAATCTAAATTTTAGGGTGGGTTTGGGGGAGTCAAAGTTAACATATCACGTTTTCTCTAAAACTACTGAACGGATTGGAATGAAATTTGGTATGTAGCTTCCTCTAGGACCGTAGGTGCTGGCTGAGAAAGGGTTTAAAAAAACTTAAAATCTTAGGGGGGGTCAAAGTTAATAAATCACGATTTCTCCAAAACTACCAAACAGATTTGAATGACATTTGGTATGTAGCTTCGTCTAAGGCCCTAAATGCTCGCTAAGAAAGGTTTTCAAAAACTTCGAAATTTTTGGGGTATTTTGGGGTCAAAGTTATTAAAAATCCCCATAAGAAATACCTAGTGTAATATACTTATTGATATTTTTTTTATAACATTTAACTTTGATTTGTCCATCCGTGCGAAGCCGGATCGGGCCAGCTAGTTAAGTATAAAATATATTGAATTCTTATGTTTTTATAAGTAATAATAAAATTTATTGTTTATTTACTATGTTTTATTACCAAATGTGATAATTTTACTATTCGCTTTGTAATTTGAATGTTCACTTACTTCATTGTTTATACTGGTATACAATGTTATTACAAATATATTTTGATTGTATAGTGGGTGGTAGTTTGTATTATATTTTCGAAATTTTGATAAACAACAAATATTATGTAGATCAAACTGGGAGAACGTTCAAAGACCGATACAAAGAACATCTTCCCAGTTACAAATCCGACATTACCAATTTCAATTATTATGCAAGTGTCCTTACAGAAAATAACCTTAGAATGGGCGATTTCCACTCTAGTGTAGAGGCCATACATTTGTGTACAAAAGGCAGAATAATAAATGCAGATGAAGAATTCGAAATATTCAGAGCGTTCAAAAATAAGCCAGACGACATTTTGAACGATCAGCTTTCATTCCAGTCCCACCAACGATACAGCCCTCAACCACTTATAAATAAACATCAACAGAACTCATCGCTTATACCGGCAATACTTTGCCGGACATGGTGCACATCTAGTGAAACAAGTGATTATTTTAATTAATTTTTGTGTAAGTGTGAGTGTAGTGTGTTTGTAAAACTTTAATGTGCAACGAGTTCTTTAGAGTGAACAATTAAACGGATGATGGAGCTGTGACTCTGAAACAAGAAAATAAAGAAATTGACTTGAAGTAACAAGACAAGGTAATGCAAGGTAATTTGTTATTATAAAATAACAATTGTGTTTAGAGTAGTGACTATTAATCGTCAACAATTTTAAACTCAACGTTTTCAGTTAATTTCTCTTTGTTTTTATTTCCGATAAACATTTTCTTCGCACTTTTTCAACGTCAAACTTTGCCGAACCCTGGTTGATTTATTTGATTTTAACAAGAAAATTCCAAAAGGAATTGTACGAAAATACTTTTTCCATAGTAAAAGATATACAAATAAAAACGAGCGATTGATGGTCGGGTCAGATAGGTCCGACAGTCGATAGCCCCGAGGGGACGCGACGTAAAACATCCCGGAGTATCCCAGGAGTGCCATTAGTCTTTATGTGTATGGAGGAAAAACTGTTAGTAAAAACAACAACAAAGTGGGAGTTGTACGTAACCTTTTGCTTTTTAGATACATGTTAGACTGGTTATTTACATAGTCGAGAAATACATACAACCCTTCGTAAGGCTGTCTTGTAGGTACACACAACATGCGTCCTACCTTGCTTAGTAAACATTGTCTGAATATACAGTTTTTGTTTCAATACTATCGCATGAATGGTTTCAGATAAATTCATGAAACTCATAATTCATATTTATCATATTGGTTAACACAAATGTGCAACATTTATTTTGCTGAAGTTATCCGTTTTGAGATGGCGGCGGTTCAATCTTTTCACAGTTAAATATCTAAAGGTTTACGAAAAAAAATTAAAATACATAAATTGTAGACAATTTAAAGATAAATCGAATGGCGTATCACATTTTATCATTAAGTAAAGGATAAGTGAGAAAATACAATAATTCAGGTTGAAAGTAGTTTACTACATTCACGGAAAGTGATGTTAGACCAGGTACGATACAGAGATAACATCCTTCAAAATTTTACATGAGATCTGAAGAGATTGTGTAGTGCTACCATTCTTGCTTTTGGTTCCTATTGGTTCAAACAAGATGGCGCCACTACTCACCCAGCTGTAACTACTATTGTTTTACTTTAAAGAATTATAATATATTAATTACCTTGTAGGCCCGTCTTGTGACTTCGATTTAGTTGATTCTTGACTAGTTTCGGAGTCTTGACCAAATCATCAGATAATATTTATTTCACTCAGAGGAGCTCGTCAAACATTAAGGGGGCTCTCCACCCTAAAAATCGTCAAAAACACATTTTTCTACCATTTTTTTTCTTTGCAGTTTCTTATTCACCATGTTTTTCTGAAGAAATTGATATGTAATAAGCAGGGGAAATGTTATTCCAACCCACTCAAATCTAACGATAACTAAAAGCTTGCACACAATTTTGAGTCACTAGTTCAAGGAATATAGAAAGAAAATTCAAATGCTAAAAACTTACCGTGAACAAAAACTGAAAGATAGAGAAGGAAAGACCTATGGAGCAAGAGAGTTTTAGTGTAAGTAATTCAAACATACTATGTATATTAAGTAATATAAAGAAATACACTTGCAAGATTTGCTTAGCTACTGATGGGGTGTTTGTTTTCCTTTGTGGGTTGTTTTCAGAAAAATTTTAGTTTTACGCGTTTTGAATCACTATGGTGGGCATAACTCAAGTTCTATTAGAGATATCTTCTTGATTCTTTTATTTTGTTTATTTTGAAGATAACATTTCATTCTATAGCATCTAGCATAGAATAGTTGAAATGTTACCTGTAAATATTTTTTTCAAAATTAATAATTAATTTTTTATTTTTTTAAGTATTTTAATAAACAAATTAAGTTATTATTTTTTTTTATTATTAAAAAAATAGCAATTACTTGCTAGAGACCGTTACAGACAATGTCCTCTACAAAGAAAAAAAAAACTTTAAACCTATCTTTCATAGTTCTTGAGTTAGGCATACTTGTTTTTTTAATCCCCCCTCCCCCCAGGGGATGAAGGGTCTAAGGACTTGAAAATGTGACAAAAGTTAGTTCTTACACCACCTTTTTTTTAAAATTATGGTTATGATAGCTTGAAAGACTAAATAAATCAGTTTTATGGTGGAGGTCCCCCTTAAAAATACTGTCTGACACCGTACAGTAGTGCACTCAGTAATGTCTGTCGGAGTACTGTCGGCAATAGCTAACAGTCCAGCTGATACCGACCTCCGTCATTGCACCAAAAAATGAACATCACTTTAAAGAAAGTTTGGCAACAGCCTGATTTCACGTGGAACAAATTTTTCTACCCATCCCACTCCCTTCGCCATTGACCACCTGACGTTTATGCGTAGGGAATGATGATGGAAAACATCTTAGAAAATGAAATGCCAATTACTACTGCAGAGCTTTGTAAAGAAATAACTAGATACGTTAATTGCATGCAGGAACCCCTTTGTACCAACACTTTCGAAGATCTTCAACAACGTCACGAGAGTTGCCTAAACGTAATGGGTGACGTAAAGAAAATCTGTGAGCTAGAACCTAAAGTTCTCAGCTTTTTTTACTTTGAATGTTAGTCTAAAAATAAACCATTTAAACTACCTTAACGTATTTACATTTGAGTTAATTGTACCCAGAACATTTATTCAGTTCAATAATAATATTAAATAAACGGCACCAGGAACTGGCACATACTTTCTCACAAACAAATTTAAATTATTAAACAGATTCACTGTGACTTCATAAATGTATTAAAATAGGAGAGTGGATACATTAAAGTAGGAGAGTGACTAATAACTATTATTATTAAAACTGTTCGATCGATTTCGAAGAAATTTGCACCAAACATGTCTATTAGGCCTGTATAGATGCACGAAAAAAGGTTTTGAAAACATTTGAATAAAAGTTTATTATTATTATTAGCTAAACGAGAATTTTTTGAAAGATACGGTTTTTGCATATGGCAACATTAAGAGCTACAAATAAGCCAAATTAGAACAAAATCGTTACAGCCGTTTTTTTTATAACAAAATTATAACATTTTTTTTTGCCAAAAATGGAGTTGTTTTTAAATTTGTTTCAAAAAACCATTTTTT
>JAGFPH010020802.1:0-13319 GCA_018207615.1 Philaenus spumarius | reverse complement strand
AAAGACTTTTTAGATGTAAGGAGTGTTCACATACTTTTACCCGTTCAGGCCACCTTAAAGAACACATGCGATCACATACTGGTCAAAGACCTTAAGTGTAAGGAGTGTACATTTTACTTGTGCTCGATCGGGTGTCCTTAAAGTACACATACTTGAGAAAGTCCATTTAAATGCAAAGAGTTGTAACACTGCGGTTACTATAAATATAAATAATTTATGAATATTTAAAAAATAAAATATAAATTTGGAAATTTCAAAAATCTTTCTCAGTCAAAAATGTAAACAAATAAAATGTATATGAAATAAATACTTATATCATTTGTAATTCCATTTGCAGTATCATTTATGTATTCCAATAAACTCTATTTACTTTACTCAAAAAATCTATTCAAAACAATCAAACATAACCCCCAAATAGAAACATCATTTTGTTGACAACCGTACTGTCTTTTGTAGCCAGCTGTTGCCGAGTCTCCATTTCATATTGCTAGTTATAATGTTTTTCTGTGCTGCACTCAAAGATGACAACTACGGAGAAGACTAGAGACAACTTCACATCTACCATAAAGCTAGGTTTACACTAGCATGTAGAAGTGGCGGCACTTTTACTGGCATCAAAGTGGCGCCAAAAATGTACCGAGTAAACCATAAATGACGCGACACTATTAGTGGAGAGGTACAGTGGTGCGCCAACGGGAGTGACGACACTAATATATGTTTCGACATATATTAGTGGCACCAGTAGTGATGACGCGCCATATGTACTGACGCGTCACTTCCTGTGGCCCGTGTAAACCACAGCGCCAGTGCTAGTGACGGATGTTTAGCTCCAGTGACATCTACTACCTAGCTGGATCTCTGATAATAAACGTGTGTTTTTTTTTAGTGAAGTGTTTGTTACGGTGTCACGGAGTTTGTTACGGTGCAAAAAAGTGAAGTGTTTGTTACGGTGTCATGGACGAAACCAAAGAAAATCCGAGTAAGCAGAAGAATGAAGCTCAGGTAGAAAAAAAGAGAAAGAAGGAAGAGAGATGGAAGCCGGCCGAAATCAACCGATTTCTCGAGTTGTATGAAATATTTCCCTGCTTATGGGACTACAAAGTCCCTGAGTATAAAGATCGAAATGCAAAAGAACATCATGGGATGAAATAGTCAAACTCATGGGGAAAAAAGATTTGACAATTAAAAAAGTCAAAGATAAAATTCGCGTTCTCCGGAACACTTATAGTAACGAGTTGATGAAAATCCAGAAGAGCAAGTCATCGGGCAAAGGGCTAGACGATGTATACACACCTACTCTGAGATGGTTTAGTACTATGGACCGTATCGTGGGACAAGTTGTACAGAGTCGAGGGAGCCAATCAGTTGGACTTCCTGATGAGGTATGTATGCCTAATATATTGCATTATAATATAGAAGTGTTTAGTTCCCCACTGAATATACAAAAATACTGTCGCATGTAAAATAAAATAAAATTGTTGGTTAATAATAAAAAAATTCTTGCTCGAACGATAGCGAGAATTTACATACATTTTCATATTCGATAAATTAATTCAATAAAAATCATCCGATCGTAAAAAATCGACGGCACCGTTGGAGAGGCAATAAATTAAACTATAATTTTTGTATTTAAAACTTTTTTGTAAAACGAATATTTACATTCATAAACACCGTTTTAAAAAAGTAGATCGATTCACCCCTGTTTTCACGCGTGGATTCTAGTACAATCATTGTACTGTTGTTTCCCTCTTTTTCAACGTCGCAGACCTTCTATACAAATATTCTAAGTACCAATGTAAATATACGTCAAGAATAGTGAAGATTTAACCTCTTTGGAAAGTTACTGAATTCACGCACTTACTTGGATAGACTAAACGACCTGGTTCCCATGCATTTTAGGTGCTCACTTCCAGTCCCGCCCTTGTTGACAGAACATTTCCTTCGTTCGTTTGTTTTTGTTATTCTATTGAAGTTTTTTATAATAGTTAACGGGGAGAGCCACGGTGGCCGTGATTGTTAAAGCGTCAATGCTTTATCAATCGTCATGGCAACCATCAATGGAAAATGGTTTCTTAACAGACATCGTTGGCTGTGGTTCGGATTCCACGTAAAACTGTAGGTCCTGTCTTCATTAGCCTTAAGTGCAAAACAGCAGGACATTAAACACCAAAAAAAAAAAATACTTAACGGAACTATGATTAGACAAATATGCTGTTCTTTTCTTTGAATTATCCTCTACACTATGTTGTATTGAACACTTTTTCCTTTCGTTATTGAACATTTTTTTGTTTCTTGAGCTAATAACTTTTACAATTTTGCATCAATAAAATTTTTAATATGCATATCTGAATTCTTTGAACCTTCCTCTACAATAAAGCTATGCAACACTTTTGGATTGGGATAGAATTACTATTTTTGGCGAATTTTTTCAAAATATGCTTGCAAAACACTAAAAACCGGTGCGAACTTTAGCTAGAAAGTGGCCACTTCTAGGGATAAAATTGGAACTTATTTGTATATGTTTTTTGGGTTTTTTGCAACCTTAAAACTTAGGTTAATAATTCAAAATACTAAAAAAAAAACATTTTGTTACTTTAAGCTCTACAATATGGTTAAATACAATTATGTGGGTTTTGCAAATGTTCTGGTTAAAAATTAAAAACAGATTTTAATAAATTTAAAAACCCCATAAGATCCTGTTATAAAATACAATTACTAATTACCACATAAGACTTGGACACAATAAAATGTTAAGCCACATATCATGTTAATACATTTATTAATACAAAGGATTAATAACAGAGTTCTTGGTACAATTATTGAAGTACTAAAATTCTTTACAGTACTTCATTTAAATTTCTTTGGTGGCTTACAAATTCTCGTTGCCAAGGAACACTTCCTTCTCCCATAAACCAATCGATGAGTTTATCCCTAACATTCTTTGCTCTCTTTGATGGGTTGCGATGTTGTGATGTCTCTTTCACACTAGCCAATCCTTCGAATAGGACTTCTTTACGCCATTGTCCTGGTATAATAGTACCAGTTTCTAAATCTTCTTCATCAACACATCCTCTGTAGAAATATACACCAGGACTTGTTTGTCGTAGCCAATTATGCATAGCTACAGTTGCTTTTACCACACCATCTACTTTATTAGGGGATAACGGAATCGGCTTTCCAAAAATACGAAACCTGGCTGCAAGGATGCCGAATGCATTTTCAACTATGCGTCGTGCTCTAGAAAGACGATAATTAAAAACTTTCTGTCTTAGAGTTAAAGGACCACTTCTAGTACTATATGGCTTCATTAAATATTCCCTTAAAGGGAACGCGTCATCAGCAACAAACAACGCATTCTCTGGCAAATTAAGCTGTTTGCTGTCTATTGCCTTTTGAAAAGCACTATTTCCGAACACTCCACCGTCTGACGCACGCCCATTTGCTCCAATGTCTATGTAGGTAAAGCAATAAGCATCATCCACAACTGCCAGAAGGATTGTACTAAATGACCCTTTGTAATTGTAAAAGTCTGATCCACTGTTACTAGGGCATTGTATCGTGATGTGTTTACCGTCGATGCTGCCACAACAACGTGGAAAATTCCATCTAGTAGAAAATCCTTGCATTATTTCAATCCATTCATTTTCTGAAGTAGGAACCTATAAAATCATGCTTATTATGTTAATTTAAAATATAAATAAAATCAGTTAAACAAATACAATAGTTTTAAATTGGTGCCTCTTTTCAGAAACAATCAGATACTCAACCAGATGAAAACGTGGACGAACCGGATGAAACTGAAATTCAAAGGGTTGAGGATACTGTTGAACCACTGTCACCTACAACTTCTTTCACTCCCAACGTCAGTTGTATACCACGAGAGAAGCCAGCAACTACAGCTGAGCCAAATCATCCGTATGTAAGACCTTTGTCTAAAAAAGTGGCAGAACAACTTTTAAACAAAATAGAAACTGCTGTTGGTGAACTGAAAGTTATTAGTAATCAGGTTTTCAGCCATGGAACTTCTAGTGTATAAACAAATTGTGAATTTGATATGTTCGGCCTGTTAGTTTCAACCCAATTGAAAAAGCTTCCAGAGGTTGAAGCGTTGGCTGCCATTCAGGAAATCCAGTTCTGCCTATTTCGACGACGAATCGCCTGTGCAAACAGGCCAAGCAACATTTTGCAGAATGTTGCACAATGGGATGATGACGATTACCACACCAACACCGACACATGTTCCATTTCTTCCCCAAGTCTCCAAGAAGATAGCAACATTGAGCGGGGGGGATAAAGACTTAATTAGCTTAGCAATCTCAATGATTAATGATCAATGATAACTGTCATAAAGACTACAGTTTTTTTACGTGCTCAAAATATGCAATTTAATGAAGTACTTTTTTACTAGCGTTGCTTTATCATTGATATAATTGAATATTTCTCTTAATGGTGTGTTTCATAGTCAATATTAACGGCAACAGCTTTTGATTTCCAAAACAATATGCAATTTAATTAAGTTTAAGTTTAATCTAATTAAGTTGTTACTAGTGTTGCTTTAACATAGAAATAAACTTATGTTTCTCTTAATGGTGTGTTTCATGGACGCTATAAGCGGTAACATTCCCATTTCTGTACTTCATTAAGCATTAAAATATAGCATGTAATAAATAATTAAATTTGAAAACTAACCTTAACGTAATCCTTCAGAGCCTCGAATATTGCATCACAAACTTGTGGTAGAAATTTTGAAATCGTACACTTAGGAACACGGTACATGTACTGCAATGACGCAAACGAGTCACCCGTAGCCAGGTACCTCAATGTAATTTACAATTTTAGTCAAGCTGGTAAAGCCAACCTCATCTTTGTATTTGATTTTTGAATTGAATGTGTAACATGTTGTAGTAACTCCTCAAACTTTTCTTCTGACATTCTTAGATGATTTTTGAAGCTTTGATTATCCTCAGCAGCAAGTCCCTCTAACAATTTTGATGCACCAAAATGTATCCTTCTACTTATCCATTTCCTTTCCCAACAGGACCTAGGTTTCCTTGGTTTAATCCGTTTCACAATGTCACATGCTTCGTCTAATAACTCTTCACTAACCGCATCAATCACTGTTCCTAACACAATCCGAACACTTTCAATATAATCAGACATTTTAAAGGTAATCACACAAACACTACAAAATCATTTCTGTGCAACATATCAACTGTCTCCATCTAACCCTGCCATTAACAGTGGCATGGCTAGAACACTTACATTTGTAAACCTCTAGTGGCATGACACTAAAACTGGCGCGATTTAGTGGCGCCACTGCTACATGCTAGTGTAAACTAAGCTTAATCTATGATCATGGTATCTGTACTGTCGAATCTGCCAACTGCCGCCATTCTCTATGAAGCATAACACAACATTAAAATCACATTTTAACCTTCTACACTGAATTTACTTTGAGTTCGATTGCTATGAAAGTACTTATATGGAAGGAAGAAAAAAATTAATCATTTAGACATGATAACTGATTTAACCTGTTTACTCGCCCATGTTTTCTTTTAACATATAAAAAAAAAAACAACAACAATTAAATCAACATGCATAAAGAAAAGCTTTATATGCAATAGTCTCAATTATCCATTCTTACTCACATTCATACATAGTGTAACGTGCTGCCTCCTTGCAAGCCGTTTACAAAACAAATTTAATAATAATAAGAAATAAAAAATAAAATGAAATTTTGAAAGTTTTCTCTAAGTTGATTTTATATAAAAAAAAATATATTCCTTTCTACGTAACAATTATTTGTGCTCTTATATCTTCAATTTATGTAATTTACTTTATTTATTAATCATACTTTAATTCAATAAATCATTATCCCCTTAACCACAACAAAAACAATCAAACATAACCCCAAATTGAAAATACTTTGTAGCCCTGCCAGATCTGTGCTTGTCACAGCTGACGGTTAAATCTTTGTTACATATAATCTGTTTAAATATCTGTGCGTACAGTTGGCAACGACTAAATTTCATTCCAATCCGTTTGATGGTTTTTTGTAGTAACTTTGACCCCTCAAACCTCCCCTAAAATTTTGAATTTTTTAAAAACTTTCTTAGCGAGCACCTATGGCCCTTGGGAAGCTACATACCAAATTTCATTCCAATCCGTTCGATGGTTTTAGAGAAATCGTGATTTTGTAACTTTGACCCCCCCTAAACCCCCTCAATATTTCAAATTATTTAAACCCTTTCTTAGCGAGCATCTATGGCCCTAGAGGAAGCTACATACCAAATTTCATTCCAATCCGTTAGGTAGGTTTTGATAAATCGTGATTTAGTAACTTTGACCCCCCCAAAACCCACCTAAAATTTTGAATTTTCAGAAACCCTTTCTTAGTGCGCTTCTAGAGCCTATAAAGAGAATTAGTGCCAAATTTCATGTTTGTAGGCCTCGTGGTTTTGGAGAAACTGTGATGAGTCAATGGTATTTGGCTTTTATAAGTATAGTTATGGCTGAGCACCGATTCATACATGCGGCCCGTTTCTTCCTTGGGATTAAAATCTTTAAATTGAAATTAAATTGTCATTTGACCCTATTGGCAATGCAAGAAAGCAATCCATAATTGTATGTAAAACAATAATAATGTCACTGAATTATTAACTGAATTAATACTTTGAGCCTTATTATGATTTGAAAAAGTCATAGTTCCAAGTTAAACAATAACTTCCACTAAATTTTTGGATGGAAAACCTGGCATGCGGCCATTTTGGTCTCCCATGCATGACAACCCTATTTGTGACCGAAGGACTGTTGAAGGGGAAGGGAGGGTATACCTGCCTGCCTACCTTTTCAATTATATGGGAAGGAGCGCAGAGCTCCCCTTCTATTCGTCCTTATCTCATCACTTCATTTTCAAAGACGTAGGTCCTTGACCGAGCTCTCACACATTTTATTTACATTGGTAAAAGATCTATGTAGGTTTTTCTAGATTTGTGATTTTTGATTCCACAGTCCAGAGGGAAGGGAGGCTGCAGTTTTCTTTTTTAATCACATTCAACTAACGAAAGACACATTTGAAGAATTTCACATGTGCTTTAGTCAACAGAGCCAATTAGTGAAAAATGCAATTTTCTATTTTTGGGATTTTTAAGCATTGTGAGGAAACTGTTAAAACTACAGACGACGTTTTGTGCTGAATCTGACGATTTTGAATCACCCACGAAGCGGTAAAATGAACTATTCCAACCCAACAATATCTTTCGTAAATATGCATGCATAGATATATAAAATAAACTTTTGAATTAATTACATTGTAAATACATTATAATATATATTTCTTGCTGATGTACATGGTTTTTCTTTCAAAATGCATCGTGAGAACTCAACAGAGCCAATTAGCGAAAAATGCAGTTTTCCCATTTTTTTTTATTTTTAAGCATTGTGAGGAAACTGTTAGACATACAGACGTCATTTTGTCCTTAAATTAAAGCTAATAACATTCGTTACAATATCTTCCCCTATGATTTACCCCTTAAAATGAGTATTTTCCCCAATTTCGGGGACAAAAGTTGACCAAATTTTAAAATTGCACTTTTTTGCAAAAATATTGCCAATTTTGCAAGGCTGTATTAGTTCTGATCTTTGCGCTACAGAGCTGGTTGGTTGTTATAACATAACAACTAAGTGTAGAAGTTATGTTATATTAAGCTTTATATGTAGGCAATCAGTGTAGTATTTACACATTTTATTATGGACAAATGACTTATTTGTTATTACAAAATCATAAACTATTAATGATCAGTATTATATAAACTGAACCTAAAAAATTTACTTAAGTCCGACTTACCTTCACATGATAATAATAACTTGGGTGATTCATCTTCTTTGTGTTTTTCTTTATTTTTATTTAACACTGACTGTAACATTCTACTTCCACGACTATTGGCATTAATTTCTTAGAGGAATTAACCTAAATTAGTCACCAGAGAACAATAACAACAAACATTAATGCAGCTGACTGTTATTAGAGAAAGCAGTCAGCTTTATTCCATAGAGTAGTGGATGAAGGAAGTATGTGACCAAAATTGCATACTCTCAAATGGATGAAGGAGGTATGTGTATTTAATAGCCGGTTTCACGTCAAATCCTTAACTTATCGTTAAACACTAATATTACGTTTCATCAACACGAAAATCCGTTGACGAACGTTAAATTTGAAGAGAGGTTTTCCGATCTTCAAATACATTGACGATCCGTTAAAACTTCGAAAGTGGAAAATTTGGTTATGTTAGTTAAGAGTAGGACATTGTTTCAAAGCATCGTAAATTTAAATAGTCGAAAAAACTATTTACAAAACAAAATATTGATTAAGAAACTGGTGTTTTATTATGTGTATTCAAGGAAGATTTTGTTATATTCATTAGACAATATAATGAAATATAGCAAATCTCGAAAGCCTAAATTGTAATAATAGTTAACAATGTGTGAAAATTTTGATGCTGAGGTTATGTTTGTAGAATATTTAGAAAATGTAGGTCCTGAACGGTCATTGCAAGAAAGAAATGACCACTTTTTTTCAATGGACGACGAACAATTCCGATCACGATATAGATTTTCCAAACATATTGTTTTGAAAGTGCTGGAAGAAATTGAATCAAAATTAGAATATCCAACTGATCGCAATAGGCCTCTAACTCCGATCCAACAATTACTTTTAGCGCTAAGGTTTTATGCAACAGGCCTCTAACTCCGATCCAACAATTACTTTTAGCGCTAAGGTTTTATGCAACAGGATCTTCCCAAATTGTAATTGGAGATACAAATAGTGTTTCAAAAAGCAGTGTATGTAGGTATGTAAAAACAATTTCCAAAGCAATCGCTTCATTACAACATTACATAAAATTTCCAAAAGAAGGAGAAGCGTTGACAATTATCCAAGAATTTTATAATATAAGTCATTTTCCTGGCGTAGCCTAATTGGTGCAATCGACTGTACTCATATACCAATTTTATCTCCTGATGGGCAAAATGCTGAAGTTTTCCGGAATAGAAAATCGTATTTTTCATTAAATGTGCAAACTGTTTCGGATGCAAACTTGTTGATAAGAAATATTGTAGCCAGGTGGCCTGGGTCAGTTCACGATAGTTTCATTTTTGACAACAGTGACCTACGAATGTGATTTGAAACTAGGCAAGTTCACGAAGGTCATTTTATTAGATGACAATGGTTACAGATTGACGAACTATTTGTTAACACCATTTCTGAACCCTGCAAACAATGAGCAGCGTAATTACAATAAATCCCATATAAAAACAAGAAACACTGTCGAGAGGCAATACGGAGTGTGGAAAAGAAGATTTCCAGCCCTTTCATTAGGTTTAAGAACTCAAATTAGCACATCATTAATAATAATTGTAGCAACGGCAATATTACATAATATTGCTATTCAAACAAAAGATGAAGACCCCCTGAAGACATTTCTTTAAACCAATATTTGGACGAGAAGCGAAAGAAAATCACCAGTTACCTTACCTTTGAAGAGGTACAAGTTTATAACAATGGAACTCCTGCAGCTGCTCGTCAAAAAATTGTAGATAACCACTTTAGGCCTATATAAAATTTTAATGTTAAAACAAAACAGTATAGTTAATTAGCAAATATTTGATTACAACACAAAAAAATAACTACTGGTATTTCTACATTTATTTCTATGATATTTGTTTTTTTATTCGTTCTAATTTTAATTTTAACAGTTCCTCCTTCATAAGATCCGATCTTTTTTTAATATTTTTATGAGTTCCATCTCGGCTTCGTGCTTTTCTTTTAGTAACCTCTTCTCCAGTTCGCAGACTTCATTCCGTGCTTCAGAAAGTTCACAAATGTTTTTCCGTGCTTTGACAGTTTCGGAAGTTCTCTGTTTCTTTTTAACCTCGGGCCTATTTCTAGAGAACCATGGAGGGGTGAAGGATGTGGAAGGTTTGTCTTGAGTGGTGAAGGATGTGGAAGGTTTGTCTGATCTAGTTGTATGGGGTTCATCAGTTACTTAAAACGTTTATATTGAATTACTTTCACATTAGTGTACATTTTATTTTTGCAACTTTTATTGTTTAGCCTATATACAAATTTAATAATATAACAATATTTGGTGATACTACAGTGCAGTAGAAATTGTGTTAAGGATTGTAGGATCTACCTACTAAAACTAAGTAGATGCAAGTAGGCCTACTTAAAAACTACGTTTTACCAAAAATTTGTAAGATGATATCTAATACACTGTATTTATTTCTTAGATAACAGTTCGGAATAAATGCCCTGATTCAGTTTAACTTACTGAAACGGATTCTCTATCTTCTACGGCTGAAATTTCCATATATATATTCAGTTACTGGATAGTTGACATCCAATATCTGTTGCTCTCTTTCTTGATCATCTCCTTTTGACATGGACACTTCTGTAACAAAATGTTAAATTTAATCGATTATCATTGATGTCTGTACCTTGAAATACTTTAATAGCAGAATTAAGAAGATAACTATTGTTATAATATAGTGTTTGGTTAGGCCTAAATTGACCAACGTGATTTTAGTAGAAGGGACTAATATTCA
Organism: Philaenus spumarius; assembly: GCA_018207615.1. Taxonomy (NCBI): domain Eukaryota; kingdom Metazoa; phylum Arthropoda; class Insecta; order Hemiptera; family Aphrophoridae; genus Philaenus; species Philaenus spumarius. The sequence continues at coordinate 2,714 of JAGFPH010020802.1, read as the reverse complement.
CCAATCAAACCAAACTATTTAAAAGAATAACAATATAGGCGTATAGCCTACTGTAATAGCAAGAATTAAGAAGATAACTATTGTTATAATATAATGTTTGGTTAGGCCTAAATTGATCAACGTGATTTTAAGTAGAAGGGACTAATATTCACCAATCAAACCAAACTATTTAAAAGAATAACAATATAGGCGTATTACTGTAATAGCAAGAATTAAGAAGATAACTATTGTTATAATATAGTGTTTGGTTAGGCCTGAATTGATCAACGTGATTTCAGTAGAAGGGACTAATATTCACCAATTAAACCAAACTATTTAAAAGAATAACATTATAGGCGTATACTGTAATAGACAACATGACTAGGCCTACATTATTATGTAGAATTAAAAACCTAATATTTCTTTGTTTGTATTATCTTACGAAATATTGCTTAGTATAACATATTTTACACTTACCGAACTCAAAATTGTAAGAGGCATCACTATCCAAAATATTTTTAATGGCTCCACTTGGTCTTCGATTATGGTCAAAACTTGGGCTGACAAATCGTCCACTAAAACTGGTGTCGCCGGGCCACCACCTGTTTTGAATAAATTTAATTTCTCTTGAGCCTTTTTTGCTTAGCTCTTCTTTTAAAGTTATCATAAAAACGTTTTAGCTGTTTCACACTACTTTTAGTTACTCGCACTTGACTATTAAATTTATTTTGTAACTCAATCCAAGCAAGTTCCTTTTCTTTGATGGTAGCTCCATCGGTTCTTTCGTTTTCGATTACTTTTTTGTTGTCCGCGATTAGCCTAAGTAAAATAGCTTTATCTTCAACTTTAAAATGACACCCCCTGTTTTTTTTGTATCATATTATACTCCATAATTCAAGCAGCAAAACTTTACACTTCTTGGTTATGAAAGTTTAAAACAGATCAGTTGTAACAAGCGGGATTCGTAACAAAGTCAGCTGTAGCTAATAAGAAAGCTGCAAACCGGGTGCCAACTCTTGAACAATCATGTTTATATTTTGACAATTGTCAAACTTGACGAGCCGTTAAATTTCAGTATTAGATATTGGTGAAACCATTGACTATGTAAGCATGAGTAGACTTCCCAAGCCTATAGTAGTAAATGAAGCCAGGAAAAACGACGGCACAGCAAGGGCACCTATCGGCAGTAAACTGAAGCAAGTCTTAGGCGTAGCAGTAGGCCAGCGCTTCGTGGTGAAATCACGAACTATAGATGGATTTATAAACGGAGACCTATTTTGAGTACTGTGCGAGAGAAAAGGAGATAGTTTCGAGGAAGGGCACACAACTTCCCCTTCCCCCTCGCACTACCACTTTGTCACTTTACCGTAATGTGGCAAACTAAGGCGAGCAGCTTCCTGCATAGGTTTTTCGTTTTTTCTCAACGGCTGACACTTTTCTCTTGACTAATATTTGTTTATCACCAGCCCTGTTCCTTACAATGTTCACTGTCCACTCACGTTATTATTATTGAAAGATAATACAATGATTAAATTAATTACATACAATTACAATAAAACAATGTTAACGGGAATATTACAAGAATATTGTAACTATAGGCATATAAATCATATTTTATTATAGAAAGTAATGTTAATGTTGACCCATTGTTACTTTGTGTAATTAGAAAACAACTCTTTACATAAAGCCGACTTCTGATTTAAACTTTGAGCAATAGGTTCTCTTGCAACCTAAAAAGAAATGGCGTTGTTGTCTACACTTAATTAAATATATTTGAAGTAGAGGTTTTATTCTTCTAAACGCTACGTCTAAAACCTACAAAACTGGATTCGGTTTTTAACATACATATATATACATTCTACACATTATTTTTGATATTTTTGCATTAAACTTCTGAAATTATATTGTATTTTTGGTTCTATTTGATATCATAATTTTTAACTTTAAGAACTTATTTCTTGAAATTTTGTATATTTAATTTGAATGAAAACTGTACCATTTATGCATCTCATTATTATCTACTAGCTGAATACCAGTGCTTCGCTACAGGGAATTTTTTGTTGCATCACCATGATTTATAATTAATTGTTATAGTATTCTCTCATTTTCTTTCATCTATTATTATTAAAGTGAATTATAACATTTATATTCAATTACTTTGGTATTTATTGTTCACTGGTTGCCCGTAAATTGTCTTCGTCATGGTATGTGTGCTAAATAAATTAAATAAATAAAAAAATTCAGAGTGAAGAGCGTCTTTTTTTCAACCGCTAAATCTACAGACTGGTAAATCACAGTATTAGCTTGATATTTGCAGCGTCTTTAATTGCGAATGCATAGATCGGGTTAGATTTGATTAGGTTACATCTTAAATATTTTCTTAAAGTTAATAAGTTAAAAATTTCAGCTCTCTAGCTTTAATTAAAGAATACAAATAGTATTGATTGTTTTTAGGGTTTGTTATTACATTTTCAACCCTTAGCTGCACGTAACGAAATGTACAACTGGTTTACTTTTTATGTGTATCGTGTAAAAAATAAATGTACAAAATTTCAGCTCTCTAGTTTTAAAGAATGTATGAATATTAATAATTATTGTTTTTAGGGGTTGTTAACACATTTTCACACCTAGCAGCAAGTAACAAAATGTAAAAGTCATTTACTTTTCATACGTGTTTTGTATATAGGCTATGTAAAAAATTTCAGCTTTAAGGAAAGTAAACAAACAACATATAT
>JAGFPH010020800.1:0-13886 GCA_018207615.1 Philaenus spumarius | reverse complement strand
AATAAACGGTACCAGGAACTGGCACATACTTTCTCACAGATTTAAATTATCAAACAGATTCACTGTGACTTCATAACTGTAGGAGAGGTGATATTAAAGTAGGAGATTAACTAATAAATATTATTATTATTAGCTAGATAGCAAACTAGTCGATCGATTTCGAACAAATTTACACCAAACACATCTATTAGGTCTGTATACATGCACGAAAAAAGGTTTTGAAAATTTTTGAAAAACAACCCACTTTTTGCCAAACAACCCTCAAAAATCAGTTATTATTATTATTACTAGCTAAACGAGAATTTTTAGAAAGACGCGGTTCTCTGCATATGGTTGAGTACATTAAGGGCTACAAATAAGCAAAATTTTATAAAAATCGTTTGACCCGTTTTTTATTTAAAAAATTACTGATTTTTTGGCCAAAAATGGGGTTGTTTTTCAAAATTTTTCAAAACCCTTTTTCATCCATCTATATAGGCCTAATTGACATATTTGGTGCAAATTTGTTCGAAATCGATCGAATAGTTTTCTCTCTAGCTTTGTAAACATACAGACAATTAGACAAACAGACATACATAACATTTTTTCCCGGCTACGGCCTTGTAGAAGATAAGTTAGGCTGAGTTGAATAAATTTGTTAATTCAGGGAGCTTTTATCTGATTGGTTGCATTTTACTGGGTGAGAACCAAGTCTCTGCTTATAAAATCATCGCTCTAATGAAAATAAACGGTACCAGGAACTGGCACATACTTTCTCACAAACATATTTAAATTATTAAACAGATTCACGGTGACTTGTAGGGTGGGGTAGGAGAGGTGATTTTGTATTAAAGTTGTTTTCCCATAAAAATCCATAAAATAACGGAAAAACCAACTTTTCTCAAAAACGGCTCGAACGATTTTGATTAATATTTTACAGTTTATAGTACTATAAGTCCCTAATAAACTGTAAAATTTTAATCAAAATCGTTAGAGCCGTTTATGAGAAAAGTTGATTTTTCCGTTATTTTAAGGGTTTTTATGGGAAAATCACCCTTAAAAATTAAAAAATCACAAAAATGAAAAAAACGCCTGGAGATACCGTGGATTAGTACCTCCATACCAAATTTCATCAAAATCGGACGACTGGTTTAGGCTCTAGGTCTGATAACATCCACACAGACACACAGACACACAGACACACAGACACACAGACACACAGACACACATACAGACACACACACAGACATCACTCCGAAAACTACTTTTTTAGGTTCAGGGGGGCCCAAAACGGATATTTCCACCAAAAACTCAAACTCGAAAATTTTTACGAATACAATACTTTCTCCATATACTATGGTATAGGGGGAGAAAGTAAAAAAAAACTTTAGTGACATTCTCATAGCCCTCAAGCACACCCAGCTTTTGTTTAAGATTTTGGCTAAAGACAGTCTGGTAAAGATGAGAGCGTACAACAGCCGAGGCTGAGCGCACACTATCCTAGCTTACTGCGTGCATTCCAAGACACACCTACATATCCGGATCCAGATATTGAGAAAGTTTCAAGCGGATATTTTAAAAAATATAATAAATTGTATTCCTATAAATGGATTTAGAAATATTTAAAATATGTAGGTTTCCAGGGACGATATAATAATCGGCTGCTTATTCTACTTGTTTAAACTGGCATGTAGGGTATTTCTCGGTGGCATTTCCATCAACTGGTTTTACTCTTTGTAATAATTTCCACCTATAACTTTTTTATTTATTTATTTATTCCATAAATAAAATTACAAACAATTTACAAATATCGCCTATGGATTTAGTGCCCACATAGACACGAGGCCTGTGCGTGGGCACGAGTCGTGCACAACATAACTTCACAATAAAAATTATGAAAAAAGAGAGAAGATAAAAAAAAAAAAAAAAATACAAATTTAAAATGTACCATAAATGTGGTCATAAATAGGTCATCACCAGAACAACAACGTCACTCCTGTGCCCACACCAAAAATTCCCCTACAAAGAATCAGAATAGAACTCGAGATAAAAAATGAAAAGATAAAAAGAGCGACAAATAGGCTAAACATAACTATATACGTACTCCGAAAAAATGACGCAATCACAATGATCCCTCCCTACCTCCCCTAACCATAAAGAAACTTGCTTTTTATAGGCCTTAACTGTACAATTTTGAAAAAATCTCAGGTTTTTTTTAATATTACGGAAAATCATCTGTGAAACGTAATGTGAGTTAGAAGTTGATACAGATCTATAAAGCCTATCTGTTCTTATACCCACTGCTTGAGAATGACGAGTAAAATGAGAATGACTCGAAATAGAAAAAATGAAATTGGAATTTTTATGCAAAAAAGTTAAGAGTTTTTACAAAAAGTTGTCTGATATTAAAAACGTTTAGAAATAGGTCGACAATTACCGAAATCCCTCAAATCCCCAACCTTGTATAGAGGAACAACCTTCGCCAGTTTAAAAGCCTCTGAAAACTCACCCGCCTCGATGCTTAAGTTTATAATATGATGAAGCGGTTTTACAAGAAAATTACAATTGCTTTTTAAAAGTGATGCTGACACCCCTTCATACCCAGAAGCAGATCCACCACGAAGTCTGCTGATATACTGCAAAATGGTCGTTTCATCGACCAAATCAATCCTAAAATCTCCGTCAGTCCTAAAGTCGACGTCATTTATTACCGGAGTACCACTAGAATCAAAAACTGTAGCCAAACTATGACCTACCTTGGCAAAGAATCGGTTAAAGTCACTCGCAATGTCCTTACATACATTCGAATTTAACACAGCACCCTTTGAAAATTTTCCAATAGGAACAGTTTCGTTTTCCTCTTGTTACTCGATATTTCATTCACCGTTTACCAAAAAACCTTAAGGTTGTGCGATGGGTTTACGACATATTTTTTTTTCATGTTTTTTTGTGTTGAAAACTATTAACCTACTAACATGTTATCAATATAAATTAGACAAAAAAAATACAACGAATATTTTGCGAAATATGGGCTGTAAAAGTGCTCATTTTTCGACTTATTAGGAAGAGTTCATCTATGTAACGGTTGAGCGTATGAAAACTAAATTTTTCAGTTATTCTTATTAAAATATGGTGATAAAAGTCCCATATTCTATTTTTTGAAAAATCACGTATTTCAACATTTTAAAATATTCAGTGAATTTTTACAAACGTATTAAAATAATTTTTAAGGTGAAAATTATAGCGTTTTAATCTATAACTCTTGAACTTTTTTTTACAAAAAACAACATAAGTTTATCTCAAATCCTTCAAGAAATAAACTCACCCTTAGGTTTTGGAAACCGCCTTCAACAAAATCGGGACGCAACCCTGCGCTCACTGCTTACCCATTCCAATATTTCTCCTCCTTCCCCTTTTGCAAACCTCCCCAGTCTACGCTCTCTTGCTGTGACTGCGGATGTTGGTTGTTGTGCCGAATCGCAAGGGTTTACAGAAAGCTTAGTCATTCAAATTGTATGGTACTGACATCTTATTGCAAGGCATCTTTAGATAGATCAAATATTGACGAATCCCATGGTAGCTTTATAATTTTGATCAAAATATTACTGTAGATGGTCTGGGACGTTGAATAAGTGGGAAATAACAGTACAATTAATTGTATTCGAATCCACGCGTGGAATCAGGTTTACAGAAATCTACAATTTTAAAACGACGATTACATACGTAAATATACGTTTTAGAAAGAAATTATAAATACGGAAATTAAAGTTTGATACATGACCTTTCCAATGGTGTTTGTCTTTTTGAGATTGAAAGATTTTTAAAGGGTCAAATATTCAATACAATCACTCGTTACAAATGTGTTGGAGTGACGGTACATTATGTACCGTCTGCCGGTTCTAGGGTTAAAATAAAAAAATATTTTATTGTATTAAATTATTTTTGTTTAATTTTTATCAAATTATTTTTTTCTGTACTTGTTTTTCAAGCAAAGTTTAGATATTTTCTTCTATTTTAGTATATTATTCTAATCACGTTATTTAACAAAGTTTAGGACATTAATAACATTTAGTATATTATATCTAATTGTAAAAGGTAACGTCTAAAGTTATAAAAGAATTAAGTAGCATGCAATGCAGTTTTCATTGATTATTTTGTGTATTTGCATTTATTTCTACCTGGCGAACAATAATTTCAAACTCCCAAAAAAGTGGGTCTTTTATGTATGTTTGAAACTGCATTTATTTCTATATTGTAAGACATGACCTTTTTGCTATATGAAGCCGTTTCCAGACTTTTCAAACACTCTGAATATAGAATTCTCAAAATATTGTTTTACTTTTAATTACTTATTTATGTATACACGATAATAAACTTTAAAAAGAGTAAACAAAATTTAATTGCAACATTCTGTATAAGTTATCATAAAAATGTACATAATAACTTAATTAAACCTATTCAAGCAAGAAGGGCGAATTTCAAGTTATTATAGGTCTACTATTGTTACAAGAAGGCCTAATACTTGTCTATATTTTCCACTTTTGTATTGTATATCATTTATTTTTCACATTGGTTTTGAATGTCATGTTAAAACTGGGCATCTTTGTTCAATTTTCGGATGTATTTAATTTATATTTTTTACTTTTATATCACATGTGTACTACTATAACACAATTACATTACTATGCATATACAAAACCAGCTAGTTAATTCTCTAAACAGTCGTTCTTCCACGGAGATTGGTTTTTGGAAATTCCTTTCTTTATATTTTATTTCACCTCGTATAGCATCAGCGATATAAAAAAATGTGCTTGGTAGCATTCCAGTATATGAATGAAACAACTCAGGTCCATTTTGACAGGTTTTCAGTTTATGGAACAGGTGGTGATATTCTCCGTAACAAGTCCTCTCTAAATAAATATCATTAGTCGGTTTCCTACACAATTCTTGAACAAGCACATATTTTAAGTAATGTTGCTGACTGGCCTTATTTACGCTTTCATCGCCAGATCGCTCACACAGGACAAAACGGTCGCGCGCCCGAATCGCTCGTCGCTCGCGTCGCTCGCACCCCGTCGCTCACGCAGGACAATGCCTAATCGTGCAGTGTTGCCTTTCTGCCTGGCTACTCGGTAGGGATAAGCAATGAAATTGTTTTCCTATAAAAGTGTTATCGACTGGCACAGACTGTTATTAGTTATTGTAAATGCTATTAACTGACTTCGTTTTTTAACTATCAAGTTGCTTATAACTTTACAGTTATTGTAACGTCTTAATTACCGGTAACGTTTCAAATTTATGTATATTTTTGACAAAATGATTTGTATGTTTAAAAAGAAAACAACATTTTTTGACTGTATGAGAATAATAATTTACAATATGTTCAAAAAATTAGTACCAAATAAATTTAAATTTATGTTAGATATTTAATATTTTAGCGATAAATAGGAATCCATTAGGCAAAACCTATATTGGGCATTCCTACAAAAGAAAAAGTTTAAAATGTACTCTAAATAGAGTCACTTTTATAAATTAAATATAATTATAAATTAATATAATTACCATTTAGAGTGTGCATCGTGATGTTGCCCTCGAAACTTAAGTTTATTTATGTGCAGGTTACTTGTTGTGTTTTATGTGTTTTTAATATAAATATTTAACGACCTCCAACGGAGCAGATTTGAGTTAAACTGATGATGGGACCACGGACCCGAAACGCGTATTAACTTACAAAATAAACGAAGTCACAAGACGGATATATTATAAAAGGTAATTATATTAGTTTAAAATTATATTTAATTAATGATTTTTCTTTAAATTGGTTTTCCTATAAATTTTAATTAGGCTACTGTACTTTGTATACAAACAGAATCACTTATAAATTTTGTAAATTATATGTAAATATAGAATACTGTAAATACATTGTAAAAACGAGATATAGGAAAATTATGGGAAGTAAAGTTGTTCACGACCGTGGTGTCTTCAATCTCGCACATGTTTCCTGTGGGGTGTTAAATGAACAACAAAATGAATAAAGGCTTAAAAATACTTTCTTACGAAAATACAATTTTTAATTATTTTTTTATTATTAAAATGTAGCCTACATTTCTTATTCACACACAGTACGAGTTAGATCGCTTCAGGAATTAACTAAAAAGTCTAAAAAACGTTGTTGGAATTTTATTAAGATAAGAAAAAAATAACTGGAATTATGGCTTAACGAAAAAAATTATGGTATCATCATCATATAATATGTAAAGGAAATGTTGTCTATAAACATTTAAATTATTTCCTTTTTTACTCTTGAATATAAAATAGCAACTTACAACATTAAACAAGGGTTACGAGCTACGGTTCTCGCCGAGCGCCCGCGTGTCTTTGTTTTTGTTTCATACAGTTATGCATTTTACAACTAAACTAAGAATCTCATAAAAAAAAGTTTCGAACAAAAAATTTTATTCATACGATTTTCTACAACTTTACCGCAGACGAAATCTTCCTGACCAAAAAGACAAAAAAATCCTCGCTTGGTGAAAAATTCAATACATGGCGGTTTTGAATTAAATTACAATTTAGGTTTTTTATTTTTGTTAATTATTTGCTGCCGTTATAAAAATAAAAAGTCATACCATTGGAATCAGTAGCATTTTCTGAAGGCAGTGGTATAATTTTATTTCACTATGCCCTGTAGACAGATTCACAAGCTCGAGAGAAAGCACACTCAAAAATCTTTACTTGACGGGTGTATTTGTATAAATAAATACAGCACGAAGTGGCATCACCGCCATTTCTATCACCCGCCTAATTTCTTGGACGCGAGTATAGTTTGATCTGTTAGATTGAGAAATTGAAAGAGATGTTTGCAGAGACGCAGAGAGAGAGGAGAAAGGCAAGGTGGTGGGAGAACACAGTTTCGTTCGCTACTACTAGCGATCCAGCGCCAAAAGATTGAAGCTCTCTCAAGGCTGTCGCGAAACTGGCAAGACCCTCGCTCAACCTTAAGGCGTGTCGACACTCATGTGCTTATACGCGCGTCAAGGGCATGCGTCATAGCGCAAGGAGTAGCGCGTGTGAGACATTCGAGATGCATGCGTGACGCATGCGTTTTAGGAGTTGAACGAAGTCAGTTTTGTTGACGCAAGCCATAACGCTAGCTCTCCCTCTGCTGTTGGATTTCCGCTCAATTCCTCTTTAAATTTAACCTAAAATTGTCTTCTGAAGAGGTAACTTTAAATTTGATAAATGAAAACAATTTACTACCAGTGTTGTGGGACATAAGAACAGAGATTATACAAATAAAGTAAAAAGAGTTGACGTTTTAAATCTTTCGAAAGCAAATTTAATATGGACTTATCGGCGGTAAAATTAAATTAAAAGTTTGAGGTCATATTTTTCAAAAAACGCCAGAAAGTTTTGATGAAGAAAAGTGGCTCGGGGGCTCACGAAAGCTACAATTCTTCATGGTTTGCGTATGATGCTTTATCTTTCATTGTAGACTCCGCAACGCCAAGAGAAACGAAGGAAACTATTGTCTATACTAATATTATAAAGAGGTAAAGTTTGTTTGTTTGTTTGTATGTAGGGGGTAATCTCTGAAAGTACTGAACCTATTGAAAAAATAGTTTTACTAATAAAAAGCTACACTATCCCTGAGTAACATAGGCTATAATTTATTTCGATAAAAACATTTTTTATTTCAATATTTGTACATTTAGTCGGAAAAAAATCTTAGGTTAGGCCTAGACTAATAAATTAACACATGTATTAACATTTATTACCATGGCTACCAATTGAATAAAATAACAGTTAACAGCTGTTTGCTTTAATATTTCCATTTACAGCTAATTTCAAACTTTGTATTTCTAGATTTTAGGTTAGGTTTGATTAAAGTGTGGATCTGAGCCTTAATGGTTATTTTAACCTTTATTATAACTGCTGTTATAAAATATACGAAATAATTTGATGTGAACATTTAACATTATTTACCATTTTAGCTTTGGGGTTATTATTCATCATACACCTTTATTATAAAGAAATCATAACATGATTGTGTTTACAGAAGGTTCCAACGGGGTTGGCGTGCGGAGCACGCAGGGGTGTCCCCTAGTAGATAATACAATTTCTACAATTCCAGATCAAGACAAGGTAACCAACTACAAGGTTTATTGTTTTTAGTGTTAATCATTGAAACATGTAACTTCAGAGAAAAACAATAATATTATTTATATAGGACGAAATTGTGATATGTAGGCCTACACAATAAAATAAGATTCACAAAAGCTAGATTTATTGCAACATACGGTAGCATGTTTCGCCTTTGTTAAGCTTCGTCTAAAAACTTGTTAAAATTGTACAGAGACGATTTGAATGTTTGTTCTATAAGGAAGTAAACAGAAATATATTGTAATATACCCTATAACATCGCTTTATTTTAGGCCTACAGTTGTTTATTTGTTAGAATAATTTCTAGATATTATATTTATAGTTGAATTAATCACAAATATAATATAGGCCGAGGCCCTATATATACAAAATAATCACTGTAGAATTTAAAACCAGTTGCAAACGAGCAATTTTATGAAACTGATTTTATTGTGTTAAATATTTTGTCTTTTAATATGGTTATGTCTGGTTCTATAATTTGTAGAAGATTGTAAAAATGTCTGCGAGACATTCGCGTAAAGCTTTTGAAAAATGGTTCTTAATTTCTTGCAATTCACTTAAAATTACATTTCGTTTCTTTAGATAATTTTTATCCACTTTGAACGACGTTTACTCTTTCTACCACTTATAAAAAGATAAGCAGCACTTATACCTAAAAGTATACTAGCGTCTTCTTCCATGTTGTGCCTTCCCACCGTGAAAGTTGAATATCTAGTGTGGAAGTAAAGAGGCATTCAACAAACGCATTCAATAAACGCATGCCTTTGACGAAAGATGAAATGAAAGTTGAAAAGCAAGTTAAATTAAAAATTGAAGACGAAAGAGCATGAGAGTAGACACGCCTTTATAATTATTCATATTTTCATTTATTTTCTTTCTATAATATGAATGTTTAGTAAATTTTATAACGTTAGAAAGTTTATTTTTATAGCGTTTAAAATATCTCTTAAGGTCAGTATTAAAGGGCTGTTTGATTTCCACCTACAACTTTCAGGTATGGTTGTTTTAAGAGCAGTCTTCCGTTATACTATAAACTGGCTGAGGCTAAAGTTTACATTAGTACACTACAGCCTCTAGTCACAATCCAATAGTTCAGTGTGCTTAGGTTGGCAGCACTACTGTTTCCCGGGAAAACTTAGTCGTTTGCAAACATATCAGCTGGGTGTAATAAAGTAAATTTACGCCCTCGGTAAATAAAATAAATTATAAAATATTCGAGGGAATGAAATGTCTGAAGCTCCTAGTCATAGAAATAAACAACCGGGATGTTGCTATGTATAAATTAATGTAGCCTACGTATCTTGCTCTCCGCGCTTTTGTTTATATTTTCTAAGCTGTTAAATTTTAAATGTGATAGACCCTGCTGGCTTTATGATCTAGCAAACTTAAAATATAGAAACAAAAAAGCCAAACAATTTTTACTTTCTCCACCATGTACGTAGTACATGGAAAAAGTATTGTTTCCGACCTAATTTTGGAATTTGAATTTTTACTGGAACTATCTGTTTTGGCGCTCCCTGAACCCCCAAAAAATGTTAAGTGGAATTATCTGTGTTGGTGCTCCCTGAACCCAAAAATATTTTTAGTGGAATTATTTGTTTTGGTGCTCTCTGATAAAAAAAAAGTGTTTTTTTTGTGATGTCTGTGTTCGTGTGTCTGTTAGGATGTGTACAGAGCTGGAGACCGTACCAACGGTCCGATTTTGATGAAATTTGGTATGTAGGTGTAGTTCTGGAATATCTCCAGGCGTTTTTTCGTTTTTTAAAATTTTTGATTTTTAATGTGCCCCCCCCCCAAAAAAATGGCCAAAAAACGAGAAAAATCAAAATTTCTCAAAAACGGCTCTAACGATTTTGATAAAATTTGGCTCATTTGTAGCCCTTAATGTACCCTACCATATGCAAAAAAACGCATCTTTCTAAAAATTCTCGTTTAGGTAATAATAATAATAACCTTTTTTGGGGTTTTTTGGCCAAAAAGGGGGTTGTTTTTCAAGATTTTTCTAAACATTTTTTAGTGCATCTATACAGGCCTAATTGACATGTTTGGTGCGAATTTGTTCGAAATCGATCGAATAGTTTAAATAATAATAATATAATATAATATGGATGTGTGTTACATGCATCTGATATTTTCCATGGTAACATTTTCCTACTTTTGCAATTCTAAATAATCACATCCTATGCTACTCTTGGGAAGGTATAAAGCTTCAACTGGGAGAAAGTATGTGGCAGTTATCTGGTACCGTTTATTATATTTAATGCAATATATGTAACGTATTTTATTTACGGTTATTGATTGCCTTAACTTTACTGGTTATTTTTACTATATTTAAGTCATTTGTATACTCACAACTCGTAGTCCTTTTTGTTCCCTTTTCCAATAATTGTGTCGTTTCACCAGACGTAATAATCATTTTAAAGCTTATGTTCCCCGCTGTTAACAGAAAATAGACAAATACCTTAAAATTAATGTTTTCATTTGAACAAATTTACTAAAACAACTTGCGTAAGAAAAATTCATATAATTTCAAATGGAAGGAGCCATCTATTAACAGCCTGTTCAACTAAAGTGACAGCTGTAAGTTAGATTGTTTATTTATACAGTAAAACTGCAATTATACGAACTCCAACCATCCGAATCGTTTATTATCCGAATCGATTTCAGAATTTCAGAAAGAAAAATTAAGACGGGAACGTTCTCAATTTGCAAAATAATGATTCTGTCTACGCTTGCTTTTGCACATAGCCTTAAAATTGGCCGTGCGAAGCACGCAACACTCTGTTTATTGAAAAATCTCCCAATACGGGAATAGGCGTGCGAAGCACGCACTGCATTGTGTATTGAAAACATTCCCAATACGGGGGTTGGCGTGCGAAGCACGCAAAGCTGTGTGAATTGAAAATACTCCTAATATATGGGTGGGCGTGCGAAGCACGCAAAGCATTGTGTATTGAAAACATTCCCAATACGGGGGTTGGCGTGCGAAGCACGCAAAGCAGTGTGAATTGAAAATACTCCTAATATGTGGGTTGGCGTGCGAAGCACGCAATGCATTGTGTATTGTAATACGGGGGTTGGCGTGCAATGCACTGTGTGTCGGCCGCTTCTCATAGTGTTCAGTGTCAAGCTCACATGTGCGTAGCAGTGAACGTGTTAACGCGATGATAGTGCTCAAACGTTAAAGTTATAAAACGTGTACACGCGACCGTAGTGTGTGCGGACAGTTTACTCCAGTCGAGTAAACGCGAAGCCAATCCCGAAAAGGTTAAAACAGGCCCTTTTTTCAGAAGAAATCCAACTATCCGAATTGCACGGTCCCAATTGATTCGGATAACTGGAGTTCAACTGTATATACAAGTGCAAGCTATCACGCAAATCAATCAAATTAAATCAACGTAAAGCGTTTTAAAGTGTTATTTATACACCAACGTAAATAAATAAACGTAATTAACTGAATTAAGTCGACGTATTAAATCAGGTAAGCACTCCTAACTTGCAAAACATTCGCACGGCTCAGCTAGTAAATCATGTACACCATTTGAATTAAATTTGAATTGGTCGTTTAATATATTATTTGGGTTCTTTTTGGTATGTTTTTAAATCTCAAACTCCTCTATGCACCCCTAAATTCTGCCCTTCAGTGTTTTATGCAGTATTTCCATGTGGTCGTCTATGTTTTTTTTAAAGAATTATTGTTATTGATTGTTTATGTCGAATGTGTGTTGCTGGTGTATAGTGTTTTGTGTTAAATGTCACCCTGAAGACGCCACCAGTGAAATGGCGAAACATACTGAATGACAAGTGAAACCAACATATAGCATGTAAAATGGCAGAGGGAAGAGGTTAACATTCAAAATGAACCCAATTTTAAATGATATTTTATTATAATATAGGACTAAACAGTTGTTCATAGGCATCTTACGTGTTATTAAACAAAATTAACTTATTTTATTTTTGCCTTATTGGTGCTTTATTTTGATCCATGGATTGAGTACGGGCTAAATCATGGCATTGTATTTTGGAAAAAAATAGCAAATCTTGTTTACTAGTTGTAACTTGTAGATCATCACCAGCGGAGGTGATCGGATGTGAACAAAAAATTTTGCCACCAAAGTCATCTATAGCACTGTTTACAAAATGAGGAATATCGCAAACTTTACTTCCACTGGAGTGTTTCAGTGTTTTGTGACAAAAACAAACTACTTTAAAAATATCATCAGATGCTTTGTACAGCTTACCACTATTGACTTGGTTAAAAAAATCCATAACACCAGCGGTCTGTGCAACACTAAATAAATACATAGTCGTCAACCACCTTCTAGAGTTTGAGACATAGGCTACTGAGGAATAGGTAAGAAAATATTCCGGAACTTCCAAGCATGGGAAAGGATATCATAGAATAAAGGTTTCCGGCGAGGGACAGCGACGGCGGATGTGACGATATCGAAAGCGCGCGTTTAACCTTTAAATGTGAGAAAACCAAAGACCGTAAGGAAAATGTTTTAAATAAAAGTTTATAATCAACTCATTTCCATCATTTTTCTTTCTTGAAGTTTGTTTCCACCCCAAAAATAAAAACGTTTACGCTTAGTAACTTTTTCATGTTCCGATTTTTTCCGCTGATTATATTTTGTATTTTTATAAATTAACAGATCTGTACGATGTTTACTCCGTTGGAATCCTCAATTTTTCTAGATAAGAAATATGTAAGTTTAATTACAATCGGATGATCCCTGTGCGATAGAGGAGCGTGTTAATGAGTGCGCGCATTAAAATATTTTGCGGCAGAAATCGCACAGTTGATGAAGTTGACCTACAAAAGGAGGGGGAAGGACCGTTTTTCGCTTCCAAAACTCCACTGTGCTAGCATTCCAGGTTTTATGGAGAGTACCTATCGCCATGTAAATTCATCGCAGCAGTTGTGGAGTCAAACAGCGAGGAAACTGAAGACTACGCGGAATGAGATGTACCTTAAGTCAAGAGTGGATTAGGAAGGAAATGATGAGTAAAATTATATGTATACAAGGAGTGTCACAAATAAGTTAGAAGATTCGTATTACGCATATTTATGGATATATTATTTGTTAAAATTTTGATACAACCAGGAAAAACATTTTTATCCGTTAACTAATTTAAAAATTAATTGGATATGAAAACACAAGATTAGCCTAAATCAATAAAGTAAGCCTAATATCTTCAAAGATTTTGTTATTTCTTAAAGTTAGCATGTGTTCTTACCTAGGGACCCACTGATGATGGTGGAGCACGGGAGTATTAAACCCTAGCGGTTGCTGAAATAAAAAACAAAACTTTTATAATTGCTGCGTTTGAACTTCAAATGTAATTTGGATTAAGCTGATTTGTAAAAAAAATGATGTAACCAGGGAAAACATTTTTATCCATTAACAAATTTAAAAATTGGATATGAAAATACAAGATTAAATCATTAAAGTAATATCTTCAAAGATTTTGTTATTTCTTAAAGTTAGCATGTGTTCTTACCTAGGGACCCGCTGATGATGGTGGAGACGGGAGTATTAAACCCTAGCGGTTGCTGAAATAAAAAACAAAACTTTTATAATTGCTGCGTTTGAACTTTAAATGTAATTTGGATTAAGCTGATTTGTAAAAAAATGATATAACCAGGAAAAACATTTTTATCCATTAACAAATTTAAAAATTGGATATGAAAACACAAGATTAAATCATTAAAGTAATATCTTCAAAGATTTTGTTATTTC
>JAGFPH010020799.1:0-13886 GCA_018207615.1 Philaenus spumarius | reverse complement strand
ACAGCTGATTTGGATCAAATTATAATCGTTTAGTTATTCTTCACAACTAAGTTTTTTTAACTTGGGTAAAAGCAAACAAAAGGCTTACTGTATTATAAGGCAAACTACCGGTGTTACATATTATATTGTTTCTTTCGGGTGATAATAACAAAATGTTAAATGTTCATTATTGATTATTTAAATATCTACAAAGCAGGCCGCAATTCGAACTGTATCTTAGGACAGCTATATATAGGTGACTGCTCGATCTTCATTTCTGTGAAAATATCAGGGTATACAATAATCTGTTTACATGGGCCTTGCCAAGAGTTAACACCGGGGTCGGTGAGCTTAACGAGCAGGGGCGCAGCCCCTAGTTAGCGAATTCCGTAGGTAAAAATGAGCTATTTCAGTGGCCCTTATGGTAAGACCTAGGATCGGGAGTAGCAAATGAGCACTGATTATGGTCCCCAGAACACGTTTTTGTGTGTCATTAAAAATCATATACACATTTATGTATATGTGTGTTCTCACTCTAGCGGCCACATTTTAAGTCCGAATTTGGTACACATGTCGGTCGTCTACGTCGCTGGGACGGGTTCGTTAGCCAAACCCGTTTTTCGATCGGAAGTAACTATTTTTTGAGATTTTTTCTACGAGAATGAATTTTTTTTAGAATTTTTTCCAAAAATATAAATGTAGGATGTTATTCTGTATTTTTTAACGCGACCTTATAGCTCGCTCGGTTCCCCCAAAATTGATCAAAACGTAAAATACCATAAAAGTACCCAGTTCAAAGCCATGTGGTGGATACTACCGTGGGGTTAGCGTGCGAAGAACGCAATGCATTGTGTATTGAAGATACTTTCAATTCGGGAGTTGGCGTGCGAAGCACGCAATGCACTGTGTATTGAAAATACTCCTAATACGAGGGTTGGCGTGCGAAGCACGCAATGCATTACGTTTTGAAAATACGCCCATTATGCGGAATGGCGTGCGAAGCACGCAATGCACTGTGTATTGCAAATTCTTTCAATATGCAGAATGGCGTGCGAAGCACGCAATGCATTGTGTATTGAAGATACTCCCAATACGGGGGTAGGCGTGCGAAGCACGCAATGCACTGTGTATTGAAAATACTCCTAATACGAGGGTTGGCGTGCGAAGCACGCAATGCATTACGTTTTGAAAATACGCCCATTATGCGGAATGGCGTGCGAAGCACGCAATGCACTGTGTATTGCAAATTCTTTCAATATGCAGAATGGCGTGCGAAGCACGCAATGCATTGTGTATTGAAGATACTCCCAATACGGGGGTAGGCGTGCGAAGCACGCAATGCATAGTGTATTGAAAATACTCCCAATACGAGGGTTGGCGTGCGAAGCACGCAATGTATTGAGTACTAAAAATACGTACTCCCAATACGAAGGTTGGCGTGCGAAGCATTTTGCAGCTATTCAGCACCGTCGTGAATAGTCCTATTTCCAAAATTGTTGGTTGAAACCATAAAACATAGGCCTATAAACTTAATTTTGGAAATTTGCCTCAACTCACGTCAGCGGTTCAGCTGCTCGGTCGAATTATTTAAATATATACTCAGATTAAATTAAATACATTTCAGTGAGAGTATTAAAAATAGAATATTGAAGTGTTTTGTGGTTAATATAAGATTATTATGATCCTGGCAGGATTACACGTAATATGGATGTTTAATGTTAATGTAGTTTATTTTATATGGATAGCTATATCGTTTTAATTATTATATAATTTTAATTGTAGTTATCACATTCATTACTTTGACTTACATGATAGAATTTTCCTAGGGAAGACGAATCCTGGACTAAATATGCTAAAAGCTTTCATGGGGTTTTACACTGTTGAGAGTGCAAGTAATAAATGTAACCAATTACAAAAAATAAACTCATAACGTAAGCCAATTATGTTTAGAATGTAAGGTTAGAATTTATTTTGAATACAGTATTATTAGTTATAAGAATTGTTAATGTAGGATTTTAAAATTAGTTTTAAAATCATTTATGCCATTTTGAAAGATGTAAATTGCTGAATCTGGTGCTATATTCTGTAATATTAATAAAACATGTACTCTATAATTGCTGTTGATTTATTTGTCGAACCATACTGCTATAAAAGCAAAACATTTAAGATTACTATCCTGTAACCAATAATACAATTGAATGTACCTTAGGGGGCTTCGCCCCCTGCTAGCTCCGCTCGCCAACCCCCAATCTCCGGGGAGGCCCCGTTCAACTTTGTTTTTTCGATTTGAATTCGACTTCATGAATTTGTGCTCCTGCAAGTTAAGCAATACGTCTTCGCTACGCAAACTCGGCGCCTGGAAGTTATGCAATGGTCACCGCTACGCAATACACGTATTTGATCTATTCTTATTACTTTATAATTATGAGAAGAAGAAGTAGAAAAACTTTTTTTATATTATAATAGAGAGATGTCCGAAGAGTCTACTATAGTGGCCGCCGTCTTTGATTTTGATCCCGTAAGAGCAATGATAAATTTAAAACCGATTATTTCGTTTATTTTCTATCAGAAAATCGCTCGCAAGGTCTCGTTTTAACCACAATCACCGTACGCATACATTTTGCGTTTAAAATTGTCCACCAAGTTGAATCCTTGAATTTTTTACAATACATTCAAGATCAACCTGAAATTAAAATAAACTAGTGAAGAGATGGAACACTTTCGAGATTTCGACTCGACCGGACAGAACGCAAGAATTGAAAATTTTGATCAAAAACGTGATCCTGATGCGATACGATCAGATTATTCGATTAACGAACTCGTCCGAGCGACTTTTTAATGTACCGAGCGAGAAGTTTAATGCACTTTATTTAATTTTTAAATGTCAATATAAATAAATGCAAATTTTCAGAACGGTTTAAGATATGATGTGCGGTTTACGCCATTGATTTTGTCTTAAAATTCTGCATTACAATGATGTATAAAATTACCATCATATTTAAATTTTTTTATTTAAAAAAAGGGAAATTTAAAATGGCGGATCCAAGATGGCGGAATATTCGTTCTACACCTAAATAAAATATTGTTTTTACATAGAGAAGGTTCCTCAATCACATCTACCTTAAAATTTTCTCTAAATTAAGCTCTAGTTTGCACCATTCTGTTTCTATTTTAATAAGCTTTTCAATGGTGTATTGCATGGCCTACATTTATATTTGAAATTTTTAACCCCCTTGCCCCTAAGCCCCCTAAAATCATAGAGGGTCAGATATGTCAACAAATTTGTCCTGCTATGCAACACAAGATATATACAAAGTTTTTTTTACTTATTTTCAGTAACAAAAATAATGAGGGCGTTAAAGGGTCTTATGAACACTCTGCATTTAAGGGGCCCAGCATTCAAATTGCATACGGTCGAATCAATTCTTTCGGCGGTACTGCAAAGGGGTTTTACCACAGTTATATTTTATTACATCAACTGAAACAGTATTCAGTAGTAACAGTTCTTCGAGTATTGCTCATATTTTAGTGTAAGAATACTGTTGGCAGTCGCATTAGCAGCACGACAAACATTTTCTAGACACCTATAAATATTGGAATAATACAAGTTAATGGCAGTATTTCAACGGTTGGTACCAATGATCGAGGCCGACATGTTGCAATAATGTTGGCAACACATCCACCTGATCTTTCATGTCATGTCGATGCTTGCATTAAGTATGCAGAGGATGGATCTAACAATGTCACCAACTCATAGGCAGGCGATCATTTCGTGAATTTATAATTTATAATTTTCTTTAACAGCTAGTATATGAAATAATTCGACCACGCAGCTGCACAGCTGACGTGAGTTGAGCAAATTTCAAAAATGAAGTTTATATGCCTATGTTTTAGGGTTTCAATTTGGGTTGAACAACTCACGAAGGCGTTGAACAGCTGTCTGTGTGTACGCAATGTATTAGTAGAATTTGTTTGCGCCTAGTGGCCTCGCGAGTTTGCACCACTTGGCTTCGAACCGGGTACTTTTATGATATTTTACGTTTTGGTCGATTTTGGGGGAACCAAGCGATCTATAAGGTCGCGTAAAAAAACAAAATGTGCAGAATAACATCCTAAATTTATATGTATAGAAAGAACTCTAAAAAAATTTCATTCTCGTAGTGAAAATCTCAAAAAATAGTTGAAAGTAACTATTTTACCTATTAACTATTAATACCGAAAGTGGTCAAAAAACGTACTTCCGGTTATTGGATTTTTTTGGCTAACGAACTCGTCCGAGCGACATAGACAACCAACACGTGTACCAAATTTGGACCAAATCGGACTTAAAATGCGGTTGCTAGAGTGCGAACACATATATACATATATATATGAATTTTAATGACACTCCAAAACGTGTTCTGGGGACCATGATCGGTGCTCATTTGCTACTCCCGACCTTGGGTCTCACCATAAGGGCCACTGCAATAGCTCATTTTTCCTATGGAAATTCGCTAATAAACGGTACCAGGAACTGGCACATACTTTCTCAAAAACATATTTAAATTATTATCGGGCAATGCATTGCGTACCTACTTCGCACGCCAATCACCGTATTGAGAATATTTTCAATACAGAGTGAATTGCGTGCTTCGCACGCCAACTCACGTATGTAACCCCGACTGTGACTTCATGATTGTATTAAAGTAAGAGAGGGAATAGTACATCAAAGTAGGGGAGTAACTAATAAATATTATTATTATTACCTAAAGGGAAAACTATTCGATTGATTTCGAACAAATTTGCACCAAACATGTCAAATAGGCGTGCATAGAGTCACAAAGAGAGGTTTTGAAACTTTTTGAAAAACAACTTCCTTTTTGGCCAAAAACCACCAAAAATCAGTTATTATTATTAGCTAAACGAAAATTTTTTGAAATATGTGGTTTTTGCATATGGGTACAAATAAGCCAAATTTTAAATAAAAAATAATAACTGATTTTTTTGGGTTTTTAGACAAAAAGGGGATCGTTTTTCAAAATGTTTCAAAACGTTTTTTCGTGCACCTACACAGGCCTAATTGACATGTTTGGTGCAAATTTGTTCGAAATCGATCGAATAGTTTTCTCTCTAGCTTTGCATAGGCCTACATACAGACAGACATTTTGTAAAAACCTCTTTTTTGGACTCAAGGAGTCCCAAAACGGATACATCCACAAAAATCTTGACATCGATTTTTTTTGTGATTACTATACTTTCTCTATAATATAGTATGGTGAGAAAGTAAAAGTTATACTAAAAGAAGGTAAAATAGATTAATACTTACTAATTAATATAACAAGGTGGTTTTACTGAGCAGAATAGAATTAAAATCATTAACAGCTGAACCGCTGATGTGAGTTGAGCGAATTTCCAAAATTAAGTTTATATTATGTTTTATTGTTTCAACCAACTATTTGGAAAATTGATCTACTCAAGAAAGCGCTGAATAGCTGCCTATGTGTACGAAATATATTAGTAGAATTTGTTTGCACCCCCGTCCCGACTTTACAATCCCACCTAATTACCTCTCGGTAAAATTCCCCACCTGCATTTGAACCATGCACTTGTGACATAGAAATCAATGTTGAAAAAGTGCCAAATTTTATTACAATAAACGCCACATACGGTAACTGCCACATACTTTCTCCCAGTTGAAACTTTATACCTTCCCAAATACAAAATATTTTAAAACCCTTTCTTAGTACCAGGAACTGGCACATACTTTCTCACAAACATATTTAAATTATTTAAACATATTCACTGTGAATCATAATTGTATTAAAGTACGAGATGGGGAGTGGGGGGGGGGGGGGGTGGGTGGACACATTTAAGTAGGAGAGTAACTAATAAATATTATTATTATTGTTAAAACTATTCGATCGATTTCGAACAAATTTGCACTAAACATGTCAATTAGGCCTGTATAGATGCACGAAAAAAGGTTTTGAAAAACAACTCCCTTTTTGGCAAAAAATCAGTCATTATTATTACCTAAACTAGAATTTTTAGAAAGATGCGGTTTTTTGCATATAGTAGGGTACATTAAGGGCTACAAATAAGCCAAATTTTATAAAAATTGTTAGAGCCATTTTTGAGAAATTTAGATTTTTCTCGTTTTTTGGCCTTTTTTGGGGGAGTAAAACCACTTAAAAATAAAAAATTTGAAAAAATGAAATAAACGCCTGGAGATATTCCAGAACTACACATACATACCAAATGTCATCAAAATCGGTCTCCAGCTCTGTACACATCCTTACAGACACACGGACAGACATCACCAAAAAAACATTTTTGGGTTCAGGGGGCACCAAAACAAATAATTTCACAAAAAATATTTTTGGGTTCAGGGAGCACCAACACAGATAATTCTACTAAAAAATGTTTGTGGTTCAGGGAGCAACAAAACAGATAGTTCCACTAAAAATTCAAATTCGAAAATTTGGACGAAAAATATACTTGCTCCATACACTACGGAGAAAGTAAAAATTGAGGGTTACGAAATAAAATAATATGAAATCCCTATTTTTAATGAAATTTGTAACTTCTTTCAAAAATGATTTCTGTGTCATTTTAGAGCTTACAAAAACAAGGGGAGTTCCCCATTAAAACTTATTTGTACCCCAAAAGTTAACTATTGTGGCATTTTAGTTGGGAATCATTTATTTGTAGGCCTATAAAACGTCTAATTTTCTGAACTTTAAGTGCCTGTAATTCCTAAACGGCTAAAGATTATAAAAAGTACCCTAGAAAAAAACATTCTTATAATATTGTTTTGCACCTGAAAAACATGTTATTGTGAGCTTAAGACCACAATGAGGAAGCACAATGTTCATTTTAGAGGTTTTACTAATTAAACTATACATTGTATTAACATTATAAGATTAGGACTATGACGTAGAACAATCTGTTACACTTATATACCCAACTCAAATATACTAAATTAGCAACGCTATTGTGGCCTAACCGGCTAAAGAGCTAGTCTACAATGATGGACTCTGCTGGTTCGAACCACGGCAAGACCAAAACTATTTTCAAACGTATGGAATAGAGCGGCTCACTTTAGGAGCGTTGAACATTAAGAGCGTTTCACATTAGGAGCGTTTCACAAACTGCATGGTGAAACGCGTGACGGTCAAATCCGATTCACCCTCAGCAACAAAAAAACTATATACTCTGCTGTACACACATACAAATGTTTTGGATGAGGTGCGCCTATAGAAGTTTACACTTCAGAAACCATAAAACATAGGGTGACCGTAACAAATTTCAAAGTGTCCATTTCACAAAATGGATTTTTAAACTTCATTGAAAAGAAACGTTCAACACTTAAAGTATTCTGTAATGTTTATAGGTCAAAAGTTAGCTATTGTAACATTTCAAGTGGGACACCCTGTACACTAGGCCCAATCTAGCTGCGCGCGTGGCCTTCAGATCAGGCGGGTGGGCTGGGATCGAGGCGGGGTTACCTTTCTAAAAACATCCGCCGCGCAGTAGTGCTGTGACTCACTCAAGCCATTTCCATTCGCTTGCCCGATACACTGGTAGAATGTCAGCAGGACGGCTAATACACTGGTTGCCGCGCGCGCAGCTAGCTTGGGCCTACTGTATTATGTGTCCACACTCTAACGGGCGCATTTTACCCCCAATTGTATCCAAATTTGGTTCACATATAGGCTTTCTAAGGCACCCAAAGAAATCCAACAAACGGAATCACGTTTTTCGACAGGACGTGAAAATGATTTCGAATTTATCTTACCAGAATGCATTTTTTGGGGGTTTCATCTAAAACAATAAAAATAGGAGATTATTCTGGATTTACCGCGGAGTAGATGTAAGAGTGGCGAAGCGAAGCAGTCCATAACTTGAAGACGCAAGGTCAAGGTGCAACTCACAAAGCCGTCTGCGAGCGGAACGAAGCAGCTCCTGGGCCAGGGCTGGAGGATGAGGTGCAAAAACATTCTGCTAATTTATTTCATACACGCGGGTAGCTATTCAGCGCCTTCGTGAGTAGACCAATTTCTCAGATAGTTGCTTGAAACCCTAAAACATATAAACTTAGTTTTGGAAATTCGTTCAGCTCAAGTTCGAATTATTAGCGAATTTCCATGGGGAAAATGAGCTATTGCAGTGGCCCTTAGGTCGGGAGTAGCAAATGAGCACCAATCGTGGTCCACAGAACAGGTTTTGGGGTGTCATTTGGTGTATATATGTGTTAGCACTCTAGCGGCCACATTTTAAGTCCGATTTGTTTCAAAATTGGTACACATGTTGGTTGTCTACGTCGCTCGGACGAGTTCGTCAGCCAAAAACATCCAACAATCGGAAGCACTTTTTTTTACCGGAAGTAACTATTTTTTTTTATTTTTCCTACGAGAATGATTTTTTAAATAGTTTTTCTACAAATATAAATGTAGGATGTTATTCTGCACATTTTGTTTTTTTACGCGACCTTATAGCTCTCTTGGTTCCCCAAAATCGATTAAAACGTAAAATACCATAGAAGTACCCGCTTCAAAGCCATCTGGTGGAGTCTACCGCGGGGTTGGCGTGCGAAGCATGCAACGCTTTGTGTATCGAATATACTCCCAATACGGGGGTTGGCGTGCGAAGCACGCAATGCTCTGTGTATTGAAGATACTCCCAATTTGCGGAATGGCGTGCGAACCATTTTGCAGCTATTCAGCACCGTCCTGAATAGACCTATTTCCCAAATTGTTGGTTGAAATCCTAAAACATAGGCCTATAAAATTAAGTTTAGAAATTTGCTCAATTCACATCAGCGGTTCAGCTGCGTGGTCGAATTATTTATCTTTTTAAATTCGCCTTTTTGTAAACAGCAATTTCGCTACCTTACTATAAGTTTAGTATACATAATTTTATATTTTCAATGAAGTATCTATATATTTAAAAAAATAAAAATAACACTATTCTCACTCTTATACGTTTAATTACCAAACGCGTTTTAGTTATAATCTGTAAGTTGTAGCTCATATACCACTGAGGATGACGACTTTGTCGTTGAAACGCGTTTGGTAATTAAACGTATAAGAGTGAGAATAGTGTTATTTTTATTTTTTTAAATATAAATTCCTTCTCACCCTTCAAGCTTAAAGTGTATTTTATAAGTATCTATATGTATATAAGTGAAACCACTCACTCACTCACTCACACACTCATCACGATTTCTCAAAAACTACCGAACGGATTGAAATGAAATTTGGTATGTAGCTTCCTCTAGGGCTAAAAGTGTTTACTCAAAAAGGGTTTTAAAAAAATTGGAAATTTTAGGGGGGTTTGGGGGATAAAAATGACTAAATCACGATTTCTTAAAAATTACTGAACAGATTGGAATGACATTTGGTATGTAGCTTCCTCTAGGGCCATAGGTGCTCACTAAGAAAGGGTATGCAAAATTTCGAAATTTTAGGAGGGGTATAGGGGGATGAAAGTTACTAAAATCATAATTTCAGATCATGTATAATTAGACAATAGTACTTTTATTATTTAAGATCTATATATATATAAAAGCCAAATACTACTCACTGACTGAACTCTTAAAAAGAGTACAATTACGTTAAAAAGACTTAAAATACCAACCACGACGGGCAACGCCGTACGGGTCAGCTAGTATAATATATATTATAAATCACGAATGCTGACAAAGTTTAAAGAACTTCATGGCTTGCATGGAAATTATACAAATATTGATATACACAATAGAGAAACAGTATCCAAAATTTCGCAGATGGCGAACGTTTCAACAGTTACTTTAAACTCTTTCTTTCATAATCTTTTCTGAAAAGGCAGCAACTGCACACATTTTTGGTACAAATCAAAAATCCTTCGCCAGATACAGTGTGAGACTGGATTAAATAGTTATTGCTTACCATGCAAGATTTTATTGAAACAGCTGTTTGCCTAAGCTAAAACTTAAGTCACACGATTAACTTGTTAAAGAAAAAAAAGAAGTTTTGAAAAATTTCAAATTTTATTTTCAAATGAAGTAGACCTATCTTTTGCGATTTACTAATAGTTAACATTTAAAAGGAATACTTATCAAAACTAGAAATAATTTTTAACATTTCAGGACTACACCAACTTTTTAGTTTTCATATTTTATGAATACATTTGTCTGTTTTTTTTTCTTAATTCGTACTCTAATGATACTAAAAATACGTTAGGTAAAATTTTAGGGGGTAATCTTTGGAACTACTGAACCGATTGCAAAAATAGTTTTACCAATAAAAAGTTACACTATCCCTGAGTAACATAGGCTGTAATTCATTTTGATAAAAAAACATTTTTTATTTCAATATTTGTAAATTAAGTCGGAAAAAATTCTTAGGGTAGGTCTAGACTGATGAACTGATATGTGTTTACATTTATTACCATAGCAACCAATTGAATAAAATAACAGATAAAACAGTTGTTTGCTCCAATATCTCCATTGACAGCTGATTTCAAACTTTGAAGCAATTATTTGTATTTCTAACTTTTAAGTTATGTTTTTATTAAAGTGTAGACCTGAGACTTACTGGTGCTTTTAACCTTTGTTATAACTGGTGTTATAAAATATACGAAATAATTTGATTTGCACATTTAACATTATTTACCATCTAAGCTTATTAATCCTACACCTTTATTATAAAGAAAACATAACATGATTATGAGTACAGAAGGTTCCAATGGGGTTGGCGTGCGGTGCACGCAGGGGTTTCCCCTAAATTTATAAAAACAAAAACACAGAACACTATTCTCACAAAAATACGTTTAGTCGTCGAACGCAGTTATCATAAAGGTTAAAAGAACCGGCAAGGTTCATATCTACATTTTAATAAAAATCTAACCTAAAAGTATAGTAATCGCAAGAAAATCGTTGTTGAGATTTTTGTGGAAATATCCGTTTTGGGACCCCCTGAGTCCAAAAAAGTGGTTTTTACAAAATGTCTGTCTGTATGTCTATCTGTATGTATGAATGTCTGTATGTATACAAAGCTAGAGAGAAAACTATTAGATCGATTTCGAACCATTTTGGACCAGACATGTCAATTAGGCCTGTATAGATGTACGAAAAAATGTTTTGAAAACATTTGAAAAACAACCCTATTTTTGGCAAAAAAAAACCCAAAAAATCAGTTATTATTTTTTTATAAAAAAACGGCTCTAACGATTTTGATAAAAGTTGGCTTATTTGTAGCCCTTAAAGCTAAAAATAATAATAATAATAACTGATTTTGAGGGGTTTTTTGGCCGAAAAGGGGGTTGTTTTTCAAAAATTGTCAAAACCTTTTTTCGTGCGTCTATACAGGCCTAATTGACATGTTTGTAAGAAAGTGTGTGCCAGTTCCTGGTACCGTTTATCCTTTTTACAAGTAATCATATTTTATGAGTCAATTTACTGCTGTTTTCATTATTAAATTTAACTGTAGTTTACTAAAGCTTGTTTTAACATTTCACCTGATGGTTCCCAGGTTAGAGCCACGATCACATGAAGCAGGAGTGCAGAGTCTAGCGTACTACGGTGGAGCCAGAGGGAAATTCCTGATAGTTCATCCCTCGGGTGACGCTTATATATCGAGTAAACCAGCGACGAAGAGCAAAGAAGAGGAAGAAGAAGACGTAGGCATGGAAGAGAGTGGTAACGAAGAGAACGACTCTGTGGCAATAAGTCCGCCTGCTGATGATGCTTCAGTGGCGGAAGCGAAACCTGTTGGTTTAGCGATCGCAGGGGTAAGATGATGAAAGGCTGTTTAGACATTTATTTCTGTGATGTTCAAGTTTAACTTTTGGCGATCTTTAATACCGAAGTATTTAATATAAATTTAAAATGATGACTTTTGTGTTTTAATTACAGTGGTGATGGATTATATAATTTAAGAAAAAGTTTTAAGTAATGGTCGCGCTGTGAGTAAAACAACCCAAAGAGAAAACTTTAAAATTTGCTATAAAGTTAAATGCATCAACAGTCTCGTTTTACATCTTATACAGTTAACTGGTTTTTCAGTTGGTAATTATTTGGTAAAAATTCGCTCTTTATATACTATCTTCTAAATAATGCTACAAATTTTCATTAAAAGGAAAATTTTAATGAGCGTTGTAAACTTTGTCCCACAAAAAAAAAAAAAATTATTCGACCACGCAGCTGAAGTGGGTTGAGCAAATTTCCAAAATTAAGTTTATAGGCCTATGTTTTAGGGTTTCAACCAACAATTTGGGAAATAGGTCAATTCACGACGTTGCTGAATAGCTGCAAAATATTTCGCACGCTATTCCGCATATTGGGAGTATCTTCAATACACAACGCATTGCGTGCTTCGCACGCCATTCCGAATATTGGGAGTATCTTCAACACAAAAAACATTGCGTGCTTCGCACGCCAACTCCCGTATTGAGAGTGTCTTCAATACACAATGTATTGCGTGCTTCGCACGCCAACCCCACGGTAGAATCCACCACATTGCTTTGAACCGGGTACTTCTATGGTATTTTATGTTTTGATCGATTTTCGGGGAACCAAGCGATCTATAAGGTCGCGTAAAAAAAATGTGCAGAATACCATCCTACATTTATATTTGTAGAAAAAAACTCAAAAACAAATTCATTCTCGTAGGAAAAATCTAAAAAAATGGTTACTTCCTGTCAAAAAGGTGATTCTGGTTGTTTTATCAGAGCGACGTAGACCACCAACATGTGTCTAAATTTGGACCAAATTTGGACCAAATCGGACTTAAAATGCGGCCGCTAGAGTGCGAACACACACACATATATATATGATTTTTAATGACACCACAAAACGTGTTCTGGGGACCATGATCAGTGCTCATTTGCTACTCCTGACCTTGGGTCTTACAATTAGGGCTCACTGCAATAGCTCATTTTTCCTATGGAAATTCGCTAACAAGTAGAAAACTAATCTTTTTTCCAATTAATTGCAATAAGCTTTAACCTTGCTCAATCTGTCAGTCTTTGAAGAGACTATATAATACTGCTGACTGAAATGATTAGAACTGAAAACAAGTCAAGTACATGAGTCGTGAAACTCTAGAAAGGCACAGAGCAAGAAGGGTGACCACAACTCTTTTATTGTTGTAACGAAATTTACCTACCTGGGGGTGAAATACTCCCAGCGCAGTCAATCAAGGATTACATTTTTTTCCTAAAAATTATTCGTCTAAATATTAAACCATCACACTTATGAAAACAATGCAGAACAATAAAATAAATACAATTTTTTTAAATGAAAACTATTGGCTTGTTTGTTACTATTTTACCTGGGTATCCGAACGATATCTCGCGTACCTTACGGCCTCGATTCAATAGTATGCAGTGTATACAATACAGACTGTATATTTATACACCGAGTTATCGCACATTCTCTCTCAAGATATCCGTTGTTGTTTGTAGACAATAATAATTATACATAATTATATTGTTTACTAGTGGACCCAGCAATGCTTCGATATTGCTTGATTTAATTTAAAGGGTAGTTATTCCATTTCATTACATTGACTTAAGTAATCGTATTAAATGCAAAATGGTTTTTATACCACTTAAGAATATACTACACAAATTTAGATTTGTAAACCATTTTAGATAATACAGTAAACATTTTGCTTGCTTTTACCAAATAAAAAAAAAAAACTGATAGTTGTGAAGAATTGTAAAAAAAACTGATTTTAAATTAGCCCAATTGGTTGCAAAAAACGTGTTTAAGTTCATTGTAGGCCTAACCAAAAAATATTTTCAGTTTTTTACTCAAATCAGCTGTTTTATATATAATATTATGTAACAAAAAATATTTGAATTAAATTAAAATATAGTAAGCATTAGTTGATTTTTGGTTTTGTTTGTTTTAAATTTGTCAATCTAACCTAAAAAAGCTGTTG
>JAGFPH010020797.1:0-13887 GCA_018207615.1 Philaenus spumarius | reverse complement strand
CCTACAAGACATAAATCTAAAATGATGTAATATTATGTTTGGAATATCAAAAATTATTTGCAATTCGATTATTTACGCCTAAGACATGAATTTGAATTACGACCCTTAAAATTAAATAGTAATCCGTACACTTACCTTTTCTACGTTCTCAAAAATTTCACAATTTACACATATTAGTACCAGAATATTTTTAGAGAATGTGGTCAATACAAACAAATAGATTTAAATGGGGTAGATACTATAAAAATAAATTTCTACAACTATAAAGCTAAAATGATTTAATAAAATTCTTAATACATATAAAACAAAATTTGGAATTCGATTACTTAAGCCAAAGAGAGGAAAGGGGAAAACTACCCTTGAAATTAAATCAAGCATTGTGAGTCCACTAGTTTATTATAAAAGAAGAAGTCCCGACTGACTGACCGATTCATAATCAAAGTACAGCCAAACCTGAATCATTCATAACACTATATTTCGTTCACTAAGAAAGGATTTAGCAAAACAATTTTGTAACGGATGAAAATGTTAAAAATACGGCGGTTCCTTCCCAGCCTTAGAACAGATAAAACATCTGATTTGAATCGCAAGCTTGGCGACACAATTCTAAGCGTGGTATATTATTTAAACTGACACAACGCACGTTTGTTTCATGCATTTACATGCCAATATAGTTGATCCTACGCCATTTTGGCGGTTTTCAATGAAAAAAGATAGAAAATGAAATGCATTAGAAATGTTAGTGATGAATACGTTATTTCGAAAAGGCACTATTTAAGCATTAACTTTGTACTAAATGATCAAGTAGAATTTCTAACAAACTTATTTTTACTAAAACCATTGTCTGCCTATTACCAATGGTCTCCCGCGCTGTTCCACTCCATTTAACCAAGTTTTGTTTTCTTTGCTTGTTCTTTTTACTTTTGTTTCGTTAACCAGGTAACTGTTCGTTGTTAGTATTGTTAATGTTTATAATCTGTTTCCTATATTTTCCTTAGTCTATTTTAAGCTAAATTGTAAATGCCGTCTCTGACAAAACCATGATCGAAAAGACTCAATCAAATTGTGTAGAACTTATAAAATATTGTGTGGGTCCAACCGTTTTGTCCTTCAAATATCTTCAATCGATAGAATCAATCTTTCATATATTCATCGATGTGTACAATCCAGGAGGCTGCACTTCATGTCTAAGTTATGCCTTGCCTTTACAATATGCACGTCTAGAACAAATTTATGAATAACAATTTTCCCCAGCTTAAAATTACATCATTCAAATTAAAAATATATTCCTTTTTTAAACACTCTAACAGTGGGCATATCATACAGGCCCGAACATCGATGACAACAAAGAGTAAACATTCATTTTACTCAACCAGCTCTTATGATGGCAAATTGCAATCAAAATAATATCTATCTTCTAAGGTTAAATTAAGGACTCGGTATGGGCAGTAGTGTTGAGAAGGTACTATTTTAAAAAATATTTACTGTAGCAAGCTCTAAATTTAGTTACACCTAACGGTTAGTTAGATCTTTCTATCTAAATACTATCTTTTCGTTAGTTTGTATGTTATGTTTTAGCAGTGTCTGAAATTCCAAATAACTGGCCATCAATCAAATAAATTATCTATGTTATGTAATAAACTTAAACTTTTTAACAATTCGGCAAATATGGCAATTTTAAAATCAAAATGTAATTAATTATTAAGTACAAATAAAGGGGTGGTATTCAAACGTGTTTTAAGTTGAAGTATGGATTATCTAAGCATGGCAATCTAAATAAACTAAATAAGCTTTCAACATGTCCTACATCCCCCCCCCCCCCACAATTTCATATCCATTTTAGGCAAAATAATTAGTTTTAGCCCTAGAAGTGTCAGGCGACTAGAAAACTAGTCGATATTTCAACCAATAAAAATCATCAAATCTCAATAAAACAAAAACATTGTTAAAGGAATTGTTATAAACTTTAACTTTTGTATTTGCAAGTTTTATCTAAAACTTATATGTACATATGTAATCATCGTTTTAAAACTGTAGTTATATAAACACCTGATGCCACGCAAGATATCACAAAGATATAACTCAAACTTGTAATTGTTTAAGGCTCCTAATCTTTAGACATAATTGTTTTGAAAATAATATAAGGACACGTTTAGATTCGTCAAAATTTAAACTTTCTACCAATGGTTTCCAAACAATCGTCATTCTTATAGTTTCTTACATATGACTTTTACGTAAACGATTTGCAATTGGAAAGTGTTCGACCAATGAGTAAGAACATTTTGCAAATCGATATATCTACTACAAATCGATATATTTGCATGATGATATTTAAATCGATTCGAAGTGGAAGTTCTATATTTTCGTTTGATATTAGGTAAACCTAATTTATTTTACATATGCTATTCGAGTCTTTCCGGGAAATAGCCTATGTAGTTTTCCTTGGAGCGTTAAACATTAACTTTTGCCATTGTCTTAGCGTCTGCAACTGTATATTGCACATCTGAAAAGTTTGAATTAATTGTTATAATTTAATGAAACAAAGTAAAATACGTTTATAAAATAAGGTTATGAAAAAATTTCAAATGTACAGTTCAATTCTATGATTTATTCTTTACAGTTTGCTATAATAAAATTTCATTTTTGGGTATAGAATATTTTACTAAATAATTAGTTTTACAAAACAGCCTAATTTTGTTAGCGGTCTT
Organism: Philaenus spumarius; assembly: GCA_018207615.1. Classification (NCBI taxonomy): domain Eukaryota; kingdom Metazoa; phylum Arthropoda; class Insecta; order Hemiptera; family Aphrophoridae; genus Philaenus; species Philaenus spumarius. The sequence continues at coordinate 11,179 of JAGFPH010020797.1, read as the reverse complement.
GTAGTAGGAACATAAAAACTGGTATTATCTGGATATAAATTTGTATAAACTTTTATTTAGAACTCAATAACAAAACTTAAGAATATTTTGCAAAAATTACAAAAAAATTTTTACTACTTTTTGTGTAGACCTAAAGTTGGAATTTATCATTACTGGAAATTTTGTGTTTTCTGAGCTAATAAATTTTTAAGTTTTACATCAGTAAAGGTTTAGTCGCATATATGAATTCGTCGAACCTTTTTCTACAAAAATGCTATTGAACACTTTTGGATTGCTATTATACTATAATTACTATATTTCGTGAATGTTTCAAAAAAATGCCAGCAATGCCCAAAAAATGGCCTGCCATTCTAGAAAGTTCGCCTGACACTTCTAGGGTTAAGGATCAATTGAAATATTATTCTCAATTAAAATATATGTCTAACATAATTAACACATTGTTTAGATTTATTAAATTTACCTACTAAATATCTTTAAAATACAATTGTTGCCTATTTGGGAAGTCAAAATTTGTGTACCTATAAACAATTCATATTAATAACAATAGATTTAAAAATTATAGTAAAAAAAGAAAAAACACGCCTTAATAGCAAACCGAACTAAAGATTAGAAAATAATTTGTATTTATGAAGAGTTTGTTCTACTGTAATGGAAAGGCCAGTAATTCATTATAATTTAATTGAATAATTAACTTTACTGTATAAAAACGTCGGGTGCTTGACATCAAAATGTTACTAATATTTCATTGGTAGCTATTTATAAAAGTTGAGTTTTATAAAAATATAGTAAAACGAACCCCACTCTTTTTTACGATTGTAGAACAAACTCTTCACGCTTAAAATGATTTATTTTCAACTTTTAGTTCATTTTGCTATTAAAACGGGTTTTTTTTACACTATAATTTTATTTTCTTATTTTTTAGTCTCAAAACGGAATCAGATTTAAAATTATGTAAGTAAAATTTAGGGGTATGAAAATTATTGTATTTGCCATCTGTCCTTAACACGTGTGCAAATTTTCAAGTTAATCAGTCGTCTTTAATTTTATGAAAATTACATTGTAAGTTTGCATACAGGTCAAGCGTGTAGTCGTCTTTAATTTGATGAAAATTACATTGTAAGTTTGCATACAGGTCAAGCGTGTAGTCGTCTTTAATTTGATGAAAATTACATTGTAAGTTTGCATACGTGTACAAAATATATTCTGAATACTATAAATAAGTCTTAATATATGATTTTAAGACCACAAACGGAACATTGAAAGTGTTTAACTACTCTTTCAAGTGATTCACAAGTCGGGACAAGACATGCGATCATTCGAAACAAAACAGATCTACTCCAACTGCTTTTGTTTTATACTCGCCCACTTTAAAATTTGTTAGCCCAAACTACCTTTGCTGAGTAAGGACCGTTCTGAGCATGCGTATTGCATAGTTAGCGCCGTGTACAGAGGAGTCTAGCGACGCGGCGTTGAGTTGAGTTTAACTCTAAACTTGGGCTGAAGAAGTCGCGAGTGCGTTCTAGTGAAAAACTCGTTCACGTTCGCGTAAACCGACTTCAGTTACGATGCGAACTTAATGTCTCCGTAATTTAACAAGGTAGGCATCGCTTTACAAATATTTTAGTAATGTAATAAAAAGTTTCATAGTTTGTGCAATGGGTTAAAGTTTTTGTTCAACTTTTATTTAAAATAGTTTCATCCATCTTTAATGTATTTTACCACATACTGATTGAGAATGTAAATAATTCTTTAACAAAATTAATCAGAATATAAAATGCTTTCAAGAACTATTATTGTTCTTATTGTTGAATTATCATAATTCATTATATTAAAAATATTAACTCTAATAGTTAAATTTTAATAATTTTAATTTTCACATTTTTAGCGTTATATTTTTTAGTATTTTATTTAGGCTTCCTAAGTTTTTAAATACTTTTTTAAAGTTTTATCCAACTTTTATATTACTGTTCTAGAATATTACATTTGTTAAAAAAAGGAAGAAAATATAAACATTATTTAACAGCATAGGAAAGAATAACCGTTAAAATAATATCGATAGCTTTCAAACAATTAATAAATTAGTATCATTTTGGCATCGTTTATTTAATGGGATTTGATCGTGTATTTTGTAAATAAATTACACATAACAATTAAAATAAAACATAATAATTCACACATAAGTAATAAATGTGGTTTACAACGCTTTGCTATTTCATTTCATCTTATATTATTTAAATTAAACAAAGTACCTATAGGAGGTAAGATAGTTCAGTTTACCTTTATTTGGTATTTTAAAATGAAACAACAAAGCAAAAATGTATGGTAAAGTAGAACGTTAACAAATTAGAAACAAGTGCAAGTGTCAACATATAATTAATGTTTTTTTTTTTTTTTAAATTACAAAGACATAAATTTGTGCCCAAGCCGTTATCTTTCTAAGAGCGATATAATTTGCCCCTGTTGGATCAAATCCAATAAAGAGTATTTTTTGTATTATTTTACGGTTTATCGTTTTTTTCATTTTGTTATTAGGTCATTTAAATTAGTAACAAGATTAAATTTTGAAAATACTTTTCTTTGATCGAAAAATAATTTTGTAATAATTTTAATTTCTTTACCGTGTTTTAATATGTTATAGGTCTGTTATTCTGTAATTTAAAATAATTTCAATTTGACATAAAACATTATATTACCTGCATTAAAAAAAATACCCAACACTTAAAGTTATAAAAAAGGTTTTCTAAATACTTTAAAAAAAAATATAATTTATAAACGTTATATGCTTATATCACGATATCAATAAACTTTCTGAATACTTTAGAAAAAATATAATTTATAAAGTTTTATGCTTATATCAGGATATCAATAAACTTTCTAAATACTTTTGAAAAAATATAATTTATAAATTTATAATTTATAATAATTTATAAAGTTATATGCTTATATCAGGATATCAATAAGTTGAGAGATTTAGGGTCGAAGATGTATACTTTTTAAGAACTGATAATTCTATATCAACTTAGAAGTTGGTGACACATTTATAATTTAATATAAAATATAGTGTATCAACTGATATAGTGATTATGTTTCGATACAATACTTAATTTTTTTATAGTTTTCCAGCGACATTTTATTACAGTTTTATTCTTGAGAATTTAATTTTGGAGCTGAAGCCATGCAAAAATTATATTATAAATTCGTAAACGACTAATAATTGTTCTGAACTATTTTGGTTAAGGAAAACAATCCAAATCTAATTATTGTTTAGTTTCGTAAAATAACATTGTACTGTTTCCAAATTGGAGAATTGATTTTTCCGTTTCTACTTTCAAACTGCCTACATCGAAATATTTACTTTTTTTGCACCCAAATTCCAATAAACATACTACGAAACATACTATTACAAAGTAATTTGCCAATATATTTTTGAAATACAATTTAACACATATTACGAAAGTGCCCAGCTTTCATAATATTGCTATTCATAACAAAATTGACTAAGTAAAAGAAAATTTATTCGAGGAAAAGGAAAATTTCGTTAGAATGTTATAAAGCTTTACTTAAATTTAAAATGTCTTCAAATAGAAACATTAAAACCATTTTTACGAAAACTATATTGCCTACAAATGTATTAATTTACAGACAATGGAACTAAAACTCAATAGTTCAATAAAGAACACCGGCTCTAACTTAAATAATCTTTCATTATTTGCATATTTACAAAGATAGACGTTTTATCGGGAGATAAATAGAAATTAAATTTCAATGAAATGTGTCAATCTAAGAATTTAATTCTTACTAAAGATATCCTTCATAGTATTCTTACAGGAACAAATATTAAGACACGATAAGGAAATTTAGCTTAATTAATGATATAACTTTACTGTTGTGATATGTTTTATTTTTTTTTTTTATTACTTTATTATTTTTAATTTAGAATAGTAATTAATTATCATTGTTTTATTGTAAGCTAAGTGTCTCTAACCACCGGTTTTCTATGTAGCTGGAAAACGAAAACCTGGAACTTTGTGTTTTCACTAATATTTAATTCAAATCTGAAATTAGTTTCACATAATTTTAAAAATCCTTGTAAGAAAATGTCTATTGTAAGTAGTGTAAGTAATTTGGATTTTTTCACAATTTTGAGCTTTAAAATTTTGTTTTTATTTAATGTACAACACAAACCCCAACTGCCATTGAAAAAGTTAATATTTTCAAAATCTGATTTTTGAATTAGGTTTGGTAGTGTTTAAATTTGATCGATATAGTAGTTTTAAAACATTTTTGAAGCTAAAACAAGGGAGGTTTCCGTATTTATTTTAAAAGGTTTCCTTGGCCACGGTGTATTAAACTGTACACTCTGCATTCGGGCCTAAGACTGCTTTGATCCTCAGCTTAAAATAAAAACAGATTTTAAAATTTTCTTTCTCAAAAAATATTATTTAACAAACTAAAATTTGAATGTCATGCAATTTTTTAGTGCATCCTTTGCCTGCAAATTATGAATATATGTTCAACAGATTCTCTATTCAACCTACTCGGCCAATATATTGGGAAACATTCAAACAGATCCGTTTCTCACGTGCACATTTTATACGGATAGTCTATGAGACGCAGTAGACAATTAAATAATTACAATACAGTTTCATAGTAACTTTTCAATTGATTTTGATCATACTTTACCTTTTAAACTAGGAAACATTCAATTATTCTCCTTACGGTTTTTGGGTTACATACGGACAAATAACTGTTGTTTTATAATGCAGATACCAAACAAACACTGGTTGAAGCAAAACAGTAACTCAAATCTTAGGAAGTACGATTTTATTTACATCTTGTGTTACCGATTTTGGTTTCTAAATTTAATTTAGAAACCAAAATCCGTGGTACGCCTTAACTAAATTAAACTTAACATATTTTAACATAAGTACAAAGAGAATCCTACCAGTTATTAAATTAAAAATGTAGTTCATTAAAGGATGAAGTCAGTAATGGTAAACAAATTTATTTTAAAAATAGGTAGCTTTATAACTTTTTTGAAGTCATGCATACCACAGGCAACTGATAAAAATTATAAAGTGTTTATTTTTATATATATTTTAATATCGTATATAAGTATTTAATATCGATGACCCTACTTTAATTGAATCAATTTTAAGAACCAAAAGATGAAATCCTGAACTGAAAACACCTATACTACCCCAAGAAAGACGGGGTTAAACAGAAGATACTAAGTTTCATAACTTCGTATTTGGCAACACTGACAGTAAACTTTCGTGAGTAATGTTGTTAGACCTGGCAATACTGTTAGTTAATTTATTCCCAAACTAATTAGGAAGTTTGGGGGTAACTGGACAAAAACATTTAACCACTGTTCCACTCTGCTCATCCAAGCCCAAATCAAAGAATTTATACAAGGGCGCTGAAAAGTCCGAACAGTCCCCTGCAATTCTTTAGTGAGGGGGTAGAGAAAAGTCAAATTCATAAAATGTTTAAAAGTCATAAAATTATAGTTTTTAATGAATGAAGAAACTTTTCCCCAATATCCAAATTTGGAAATTTTGTGGGTTTCTATTTTTTTTTAAATGTAGACACCTATCGTATGATCCCTCATTTTAAAGGTATTGAAAACCAACAAACTAAACTAGAGGTTTCTATCTTGACCCTACTGAAAAAGGTAGTATTTTTTTTCAATACTTTTAAAACGAGAAAATGTGCTCGATAGGGGTCTATGTTAAAAAATTTTGAGCGCTTCAAAAAATTTTAGTTTTGAATCAGAGCAAAGTTTTTCCATACATAAAAAGTATAATGTTGCCTTATAAACGTTGTATTCACTCACTAAACATTTACAGGGGTGTCTCCGGACTTTTCAGCACCTCTGTATATAACATTTACAATACAACTAAATATAAATTTCTAATTATTGACTATATACGTAACACGATTTTGATCCTAAAAAATATTACAACATTGCATTACAGTACGTTAATAAATGAGTAATAATTATAATAAGTTAAAAAATAATATAAATATATTACAGTTCATTAATATTTAAAATTTAAATAGCCAGAAATAGTTAAAAACCAACAGATCTTAAAACGAAAAATGTATTACAGAATCTCCGTTACACGGAAATATTGGATCACCGATATGATTGCCCTAGCTCCGAGTCATGTTGCATCGACCTGACTTGCTCATCACCAGTCAGACCCAAGCATAACCTTATTCACAAAGCAGATGTTAGATGCCTATATTTTTTCAATATAGTAGACAATCGCCTATAATTTATCAGTGTATACTAAACAATCGCCTATTTTATAAGTTTATAGTAGGCAATCACCTATATTGCTTCAGTATACTAAACAATCACCTGTATTTCTCAGTATAGTAGATCATCGTTTATATTGTATCTCTATGTTAGACAATCACCTACATTTTTGTATGTAGTAAACAATAAAGTATATATTTCAGTGTAGTAGACCACTGTCAATATTTTATAATTATATTAGATAACCCCTATATTTGTCAGTTAGTAAACAATGGCCTGCTTTTTATTACACAAACAATCGCTTATGTGTTTCAGTATATTAAACAATCAACAGAACTATATTTTTTCAATATAGTAAACATTCGCCTATATTTTATCAGTGCTTGTATTTTTCGGTTTAGTAAACAATGGCCTGTTTTTTAAATATATGTAACAATCGCTTATATTTTTTTAGTATTGTAAACAATCACCCCCGAAAGTATAGAATCACACGCCAGTCGTTAGTTATCTCATCTGAGGAATTTTTTTTAGAAAAGTAAGTAATGTTACAAATCGACATTCTACTTCTAAATGCTAGTAAACATACTTGACCAAGTTAGAACTTCAATAACGTATTTTTTATGCTTCCATTCCTGTTAGACAAAACAACTGAATTATTTTAGCAACAATATATGTTTATAGTTTGGAAAAATACTGTTACTAGAAACTGTAAATTAGAATTTCAGGCTATGTATATATATATTTTTTTTAATGCCTGCTTTTTCAAATGCATAAGTTTGGAGCGCATCCTTCATATCAGCTGAAGTGTAATTCTATACTTTCGCCAAATTTCCTATACATTTTTATAAAATAAATAATTTTAACTAATCACCTATTTTGTTTAAACATAGTAGACACTCAGACATATACCGGTGTCCGGAAAGTCTGTAAATGGCTCAATTACAGCTAAACATGTTACATATATTATGGTAACCTGATTAACTGTAATTAATTACTGTACTGTTCTGGGATGTATCTGAAATTTTTGTCCGCCACATTGGATCCGTCATATTGAATTCAACTTTTTTTATAGTTTTTTCAACTTTCATACAAATATGACACATCTTTTCGATGTGAAATTTAACGAGAAAAGCAATGGTGAAAACTGTTTAACGATATCTTCAACCGTTCTTTAGATTTAAATCATGAAAAATTCAAGATCAAGGAAAAAACGGTTATCAACAACTGTCTACATTTTTTATTAGCGATAATAAACATAAATTACATATCGTTTAGTATGGTAATTCTTATGCTAAAAACGATACTGCAAACCATTTAATAATATCGAATCTTATTAGTCAATTGATGGATTATTTTCTTTGCGAGTTTTTACGACCCAATTGTAATAACATGTGTTAATTAACAACATGTAATTTGTCAAAATTAGCAAAGAAAATTATCGATTAATTGACAAACAAGATGAGACATTACTAAGTGGTTAGCAGTATCTTTTTAGCTTAAGAATTACAATGTTAAACTATATGTAACTTATGTTTTTCAATCGCTAATAATAAATGTAGGCAAAGGTTGCTGATTATTAAAATTAAAATCTAAAGAACGGTTGAAAATATTGTTAAACGGTTTTTACCATTACTTTTCTCGTTAAATTTTACATCGAAATGATGTGCCATATGGGTATGTAAATATTTAAAAATAATAATTTGAATCCGATATGGCGGATCCAAGAAAGCAGACAAATATTTCAGATACATCCCAGAATAGTTTCTTTTGTACTGAAATCAATTACATTTAATCTGGTTACCCTATGTAACCTGTTTAGCTGTAATTAAGCCGTTTCCACACTTTCCGGACACCCTGTATGTTTTATTATAGTGGGCAGTGGTCTATGTTTTTCAGTATAGTAGACAATCTCTTATAGTATTTGCTCAATATAGTAAACAACCAACTATATTTTTTCAATGTAGAAATCAAACAATCATTTATATTTTCCGGATATGCACTTAAATTTCTTCTGATCCCCAGAGGTAAAAATTATCAATGTTACTCATGGATTTGTTTTTCTTCTTACATAGTAAACAATGACCTATGTTATATAACAACCCCTTATTACAGCTACGAATGAAAATAGTTAACAATGTAAAAACACCACAAATAACGAATAACTTTAAACTTTGGGTATAAATAAAATACTGGTAAAGTATTCTATAAAACATAATCATAGCAAAATGTCAAATACAAACAAAATCACTAAACATAAAATGAAAAAAGTAACATATATTTTAAAATTTTAATAATAATAATAACAAAGCTTTATTTGCATTATATTTACAAGAGAAAAAGCCTCTCCTAACGGAGGTAACTGAGTTGAACCATATGTACATGTCTTTCAATGGTACTGAACCTAATTAACAAAATTAACAGAATACAACAAAATACAAAAGGAAAAACTAAAGCAAAAGACAAAATAAAACAAAAAGACAAAGTAAATGAAATAAAATAACCATATTATTTTTCACAGTATTACAATATGTATAGTCTCTTTATAACTCCGGAATACAACACTATTTGCCTAGCTTGCGTGGTCTATTGATCGTCTACTTTCTCCACTAATTCATCCTTCCATCGTATTTCCGGTCTTACTTTCTTCCTTTGTTTGTCCCTGGGAATCCATTCTTTGTTAATATCGCCCAACGGTAATCTTCCATTCTTGCAATATGTTCAGCCCATTTCTATTTCAACACATATGCTTCTCTTGCCAAGTTTTTGATCTTAACCTTCCTCCATAACTTCTTATTGCTTATTTTCTCTTTTTGATTCACCCCTAGCAAACTTCTCACCATCCTGAATTGTGTGGCTTCCAATCTTCTATCTAATTTGTGTTTGTGAGGGCCCAAGTTTGTCATCTATATAAAATAGTTGGATATACACAGCTGAACAATACATAATTGATTTGACGTATTGTTGATTTGACGTATTGCTTAACCTTGATTTGACGTGAGAAACCACCTTTAAAGATTTGTCTAAGCCACCCAAATTTTCTCCATCCACAGTCGATCCTATTGTTTACTTCTTTACTACCTCTTTTCTGAAATTGTATTGTTTGCCCCAAATATTTATAGACTTCCACGTATCCAATATTATTTTTCTCCAAAAATATATTGATTATTGTTACATTAGCAATTACTATAGTTTTGTCAAGGTTAAGTTTCAGACCTCTATTTTTACTCGTTCTAGCCAGTTATTCCAACATCTCCTGAAGATTCTTACTCCTGGCCGCCAACATCACTATATCATCAGAAAACATAAAATTTTATAAAATATTTATAAAGCTTTCATTTCAAATAAATTTAATTTGTATTGTATTTATATCATTTCTCCTTGAGTTAAAGGTGAAAGTGTATGACGTTTGAGTAAATGTGTATATACTGTATACATATTATTATTTTGTATAGCAGTTGTAAGTAGTACCTAATATGTATCTTTGATTCGAGACCTCAAAGGATTTCAAACCGCTCTTAATAGGTGCTACTAGTCTGTACTCGCTTGCGAGTGTGTATGGAAAACTACAGCTGACGGCAAAATATATTTTGCAATAAACCTATTATTTGTGAAACTGATTTTCAAAAACTGAATTTTATGCATTCATTATAATTTAATATGTAATCTCAACAAGAACTGACTGTACGTGAGCCAAATCGGTTCAATGTAGTTTATGAAGATATTTGTAAAATAAAATAGAAAAAAATAAGACAGAAAGAAAAAAAATACTATTTTGTTTTCGCAGAATTTACGTCCAACAAGAAATATATCATAAACTATTTTTATAAATTAAAATATCAAGCAATATGAATATTACAAACTACAGAAGTTCTGCAAAAATAACTTCTGCATAAATTATCTATAATTCAGATTGCTTGTTACAGCAAACAACCTACCCTAAAGTCTACCATCTTTCAAAGACAACCCTTAATTTAAATTAGGTGCAAACAGATCATGCATTGTAATTTTACCTTGATGATCCAGATGATTACGTAGAATGAAGGTCTCTTATTTTAGTTTTGTTTGTTTTTACAAGAATTTATTAGTAAAAGTAATAAATAAAAATTATTAATTTATATATTTTTATCAAATTTTATATAAATATACACATATTTATTGTGTTACTGTACTTAAATTAAATCAGAAATCATAAACTTAATTTCTGCACTAAAAGCTTTAAATAATATCTAAAAATACATTATTGATATATATTGTTATTATTATTATTATTATATATATTATATTGACAGTATTATTATTATTAGTTTTTTTAATTACCGTAGTTATTTTTTTCGTAGATGTGGGTATTAAATTAATTGTTTGATTTTACTTTGTATTTATTATCTAAAAAATCATCAAGTTTCTGTTCTTCGGAGATCGCCCTCTTCACTAGTATCTGTACGTTGAATATAGGCGACTTTTATTGTTGCTGCCCATTTTCAGACTTTAAGAAAACATACTCGTACTTATATAATAATTCAACATAGCCGTAAACGTTTGATGACCCAATTGATACCTGTTTCCAGAGATTTATCTATCCAGTTTTGCTGGGGTTTATTTTAAATGAAAGAAATGAAAGACATTGATGTAATTAGCTTATTATCAAAAATAAGAATATACCTTTAGATGTTCGATTAGTATCTTAAGTATATTTTGTTCCACATTGATTCTATGTCGGTCAGTCAGTAGTTCAGTCAGGACAAAGCCGATTAAAAATATAAATTGTCATAAATAAATAAGTAGTGTTTGAACTCTGACAATGATGTCAAAGTTGCCGAAAAGTGCATTAAATAAAATCTCTGTAGCAGTAGGAGTCTTATTATTGTTGAATTACTTAAGTGTAGCACAGCCATCCAAGAAAAAAGTGAATTA
>JAGFPH010020795.1:0-13890 GCA_018207615.1 Philaenus spumarius | reverse complement strand
CCAAAAATATCTGTGGGAAATAAATATTAAAGAAAATACGAGAGAAACAAAACTTGAACATAGGGCCTATATACTTTAACTTTAGTCATTTTTTATATTTTTACACTAAATAAAAGAGAATCAAATCACTTAATATGCGTATACCAAAAAAGATAAACTAGACTAAACAAAATTAATGAAAGAAATCATGAAAATATAGGTGAAATTGCAAAATAATTCTACAATTGACCTTTAGTTTTAAAACCCTGTGAAATAACTGAATGGCTGAATGCTACAAACTTTTCCACATTGAACATACGTAATAGTAAAAGATTATCATAATTTAATTAAAAGATTATCGTTTTATTGGTCGCGAATAAATAAGCAGTGTTTCTGGTGGTTAATAACTTAGGCTATATATAACCTATACAAAAAAATACAGTACGACCTGTCACATCCAGACCCTACCATAACCAGACGTATCTCTAAACAAATTTTCATTTTTTGGTTGTGTGGCGGATGGGGTGGAAAAGTGAAAGTTGCAGCTAGAATAATGTTTGCAGCGCTCTGTGCGTAGTCTTATTCTTAGCGAGATGTGACCTTGAAACGGTCAACGACTCATGCTCCGAAAATCACTACTTTTTTCAAAAACTGATGTAGCCTCCATCAGCGTTCCTTTACGGTTCTATAAGTAAAACTTAATTTATAATTTTACTGTACCGAACTATAAGCCTATCGGCAATTTTTTTAAAGCTAGTTCATCATAAAAGTACAAAATTACTGTACCTACACACTTTAGACATACTTTAGATATTTAATTAGGCCTACTGTAATTATTTAATTACTTTAATACTGTAATAATTAAAATTGTGTCTTTTAATTACCAATAGGCCTAGTCTATGGTTGTACACGTGTACAGAACGTCAATTTATTAGCCTATGTAGTACATTGTAATATTGTAATACAGTAAATACAAGCCCAAACCGCTTGAAAGATCTAAAAATAGTATTCAACAATAATGGCTTTCATTGTTTTGGGCCCTTTGGCTAAAACAAGTTCTAACTTATAGTCTCTAGCCTCAGTATGTTTCTAGTACCTATGTAAACATATGAAGTTTGTAACACAGTTTCTTAGTTAGGTAAAAATGTTTTAAATTTCTAAACACCTATATAGGTAGCACTCCATACATTCTAGTCACAACAAATCTGGCAACCCTGATAGCCTATATATAGCGATCACATACAAGCATGGCTGAAGATTCTCCATGTTAAATCCCATAAGGGACTTTTGGTTCGCTAACTTAATTTGTTATGTGTTATTTGTTTTAGATTTTGTATAATTGACTTCCTGCGATCAGTGAAGTGTCTGTATATTATATAAAGTAAAAAGTGAAATTTAGAGTAATTCTATTAAAACCATAAATTCTGTTAAATTTTCACTAGCCTTCATCTCTCTGCTAATATCTTTATAAACAACTTATTTTTAGTAGAGTTAGTAGTTCTGAACTGATTAAATGTAAATAATAGATGTCCTACTTTGGCTTTGTAATTTTAATAATATATTAATTACCTTGTAGGTCCGTCTTGTGACTTCAAGTGGGTTGATTCTTGTGACTAATTTCGAGGTCTTGACCCCATAATCAGATAGTTCTTTTTTTCACTCAGAGGAGCTCATCATACATTTAAAAAAACAGAATGTTTTTTACACATATATACTAACACAAATAAACATCAACGCGATCGTGTCTGATGCCAAAGTGCACTCTGTCATATCTGTCGGAGTACTGCTGGCAAGAGCTAACAGTCCAGCTGATAACGACCTCTGTTAGGCGCTTTTAAATGATTTAAAGCCGTATCATATAAACGGTGTGATTGGAAGGAAAGTTGATCATTTAGGATGTTATCTGGATCGTTTTTGAAGGCTCTGTAGATCTCGAATTTCTCATTCACGTTCATTAATCTGCCTTTTTTTGCAAACATGTATTGCTTCTACACTGTATTTAAAATCACCTGGTCCGTGTTTGCTTTCAGCCAGCAAGGTGACGTGCGTAGTTCGACTTGGTGATGTTGGTTTTGTTGCAGGGGAGGAGTTCTTTATAACGGTCTATGAAATTTCTCCCAGTTTGGCCTATGTAATATTTGTTACATGCTGGGCATTTATTTTGTAAAAGCACCAAAAAATGAATGGGCATGACTTGGTACCAAAAAATTAATATCAAATTTGTAATTTTTCTTTTTTGCTATATTTCTAGTAGTTTTGTAGGGCCAAGTGTAAGTAGGTATACAAATTTTATGTTGAGGTTGATGATATTTTTTTCCTTTTTTTTACAATTTGTATATAGCCGTCAATATCTAGCCTATAGTTTTTTTTAACACTTGAGAACTCGCAGCGCGGTCTTTTAGACCGCACCTTTAGATATTTTGAATATTTGACCTGGAGCATACTTCTCCTCTATTCCCTCTTTTTCTTTACCAGTTAGTTAGGGAGGCGAGACATGCAAAACTTTTAGTTTAGTTGGTGTTAAACAGTGTCTATAGTCTGTTTACTAAACCCTTGCGTTATGTGCGGTTGTTTCTTCCGTGCGCGAGTGTTTGTGTTATTATTTTTTTCGTATAAGCAATCATTTGTAAAATGTTTTTTAGTTATTTTTTTTTAGATAAACTGTAAATAATAGGCCTACTGTAGGCCTACATATTAAAGACTAAGTAGTTTAGTGATTTTAGTTCTATAGTGCTTATAGTCCATTTACTAAACCCTTGCGTTGTGTGCGGTCGTTTCTTCCGTGCGCGAGTGTTTGTGTTATTATTTTTTTCGTATAAACAATCATTTGTAAAATGTATTTTTGTTATTTTATTTTATATTTAAATAAGTTCTTTAATAGCCTACTTTAAATCTATGCTTATAAAAGCCAAATACCATTGACTCATTGACTCATCACAGTTTCTCCAAAACCACGAGGCCTACAAACATGAAATTTGGCACTAATACTCTTTATAGGCTCTAGACGCGCACTAAGAAAGGGTTTCTGAAAATTCAAAATTTTAGGGTGGGTTTTGGAGGGTCAAAGTTACTAAATCACGATTTATCTAAAACCATCGAACGGATTGGAATGAAATTTGGTATGTAGCTTCCCCTAGGGCCATAGGTGCTCACTAAGAAAGTTTTTCAAAAAATTCGAAATTTTAAGGGAGGTTTGGGGGGGTCAAAGTTACTACAAAAAAACATCGAACGGATTGGAATTAAATTTGGTATGTAGCTTCCTCTAGGGCCTTAGGTACTCGCTAAGAAAGGGTTTTAAAAAGAAAATCGAAATTTTAGGGGAGGTTTGGGGGGGGGTGTCAAAGTTACTAAAAAGAAACACCGAACGGATTGGAATGAAATTTATTATGTAGCCTCCTCTAGGGCCCTGGGTGCTCGCTAAGAGTTTAAAAAAAAAATCTAAGTTTTAGGAGAGGTTTGGGGAGGTTCAAAGTTACTAAAAATTCCCATAAGAAATACATAGTGTAATATATTTATTGATATAATATATTTTTTGTTAATATACATTTAACTTTAATTTGTCTATCCGAGCAAAGCCAAGTCGGCCAGCTAGTTATATTATAAAATACAATTAATAACGTAGTTATTTTGTCCTAGCACCTGACTAATACAGTGCGGTCTAAAGCACTGCGCGCGAGTTCTAGTGTGATGACATACTGCGCGAGTTCTCAAGGGTTAAATATATTTGATAGCTTTACGGTAAGGATGGTTTTACAGTGTGTGACATTACAGGTAATAATAATGTACCATCATGTACATTACTGCAAATGTACTGAATCATTTTTTGCAGTTTATAACTGAAAACATATGAATTTTATGTTTGTTTTGTTTACAATTTGTATAAAACATTTTAAGTATATTATTTTTAAATATATGTTATGTATGCAATATGTGTAGCCTATAGCTTTATGAAAATTGGAAACAAGTTCTGACATCATGCTTAGTAAAAAAAATTGCACTAACCTATTGCTTAACACATAAGTTGGCACTTATGAATTTACTTATGAAATTGATGTGTACATATGCAACTTGCCTAAACAAAATATATTCCCACCTTATACACACCAGCTAGTCTTTAGAATTACTTATTTCAAAGTTATTGGTGTCAATATAACTTACGCTTCAAGTATCAATAACGTATATATATATATATATTATGTATAATATTGGTGTCTAGGATTATGCGCCAAACAAGATGATGCAAAAATGTTCAGAGAACTCTGACTTGCCGACAAAAGGCCAACCTACTTCCAGGAATATGTATTCATTTTTTAGCAATGTAATGACACTATTCTCTAAACAGTACATATTAGGGCTATTTATTTAAATAAAACATGTATGCACACATACTGCTTTTTATAGGTTTTGGTGTAAACAACTTGTAGACATGAAAGTAATTATAGGTATATATAGGCCTACAAGTCAGAAACCAACTACAAAATTTCATAGGTTTTCCTTTAGTAAAAGTAAACAACTTAGGCTACGCAATTTTGTGTTCTTTGTTTTGCAATACAGATCTCGTGTATTTTGCAATACAGATCTCGTGTTCTTTGAAGAAGACATACCACTTGTTAAGGGTCTGCTCCAGTAAAAGAGGAAGCAACCGGCGTTCAGCGCTTTACCCTATAGCCATGTCTAAACAGTCCAATTTCTTGCAGCTGAGCGCTTTGACATTGCCTCATTAAAAATCGTTTTATAAATCCATCTTTTGTAATTGAGTGCTGAAAAAAAACTGAATATATTTTATAAAATTGTGGATCTGGCTTTTCGATTTAAAAGTTAACCTTTTTGAATAATAACATCATATTCAAGAGTTTGGCCCAATTATTTCAGTAGTTGTGGTCATCACACGGCTAAAACTATGTTTTTTGCATTTCTAAGTTGTTTGTTTTATATAGGTACTTTTAAGAACAGTTGTCTTCCTGAAGTTTAATGTGAAATTTTTGCTTTTTTTCTTTGTTAGTTTAAATCATTAATTCGTTGAAAAAAATGTTTAAGCATATTTTTCAAACTATTTCAGACCATTCGATCGGCTTTGAGTTATTTTGACAAATTCTACTTTATTGTACAATTAATTGAATACAATAGAAATAGTCACATCCTTTAAATTTAGATACGAGAAATTGTGAAATAAATAAAATTATCTAAGTTGGTAGCCCAATAAAAGAGTTGAAAAACTGTAAAAAATCTTTTTAAAATTGTAATTCTTAATAATTGAATTAGATAAATCACTACAATCACCTCTCAATTGTATTAAGTAAGTAGGTCTACTGTACTTGTATATCAAGTATTAAATCAGCAGTTTCAAATGAAATGATTGTGATGTCATCACAGCACAAAAACACATTTAGTGACAAGCATTAGAAGAATCTGAAGGTCAGACTAGTTGTTGGCAGATGTTAGCCTATTAACGGTTAGGCGGGAAAATTATCAATGAACTTTTGACACTAGAGTAGTTAGAGTTACTCTATAACCTATTTATTACTCGACGTATTTAACAATTTAACGGGCCTTCTTAAATACATATTTTTAAAACATATTTATAAATAGTAAAAAGTCGTACTAAGTAATAAGGAACCCTTTGATTTAGAATTTACTTTTCCTGGTTGATTACACATTGTGAGCATTAATGCCTATGTGGTAGTTTAAAGGCAGGAATTATAAAAAAAAATTGCTACTTAGTGGCGGTTCTAGCCCATGGCACTCGGGTTCTTCCCTCCAGAGTTTTCCCAAGATTTCTTTCAAGAAAGTTTATTAGGACCTTAGTTTAGTGAACAGAAATTGACATGTTTTGAGACTTAAGAGTTTTTATTCTGAAAGGAAAAGTCAATGCTGAAATTCAGTTAATTTTGATTGCCAATTGCCGATTGTGCTAAACACGATCAAACTGATGATTACAACGATTATTTGAATTTTTGGTTATTTTTTAAACGTCATCCGTACAGTCTTACGCTCTTATATCTTGCTATTTGTTTGCAGGTTTTTTTATTTTTTTATTGTGGAGACTGTCATAGAGGAGGTGAAACTAACTGTTTCAATCAAGTTTATAAAAGAAAAAACTAACGAGACCCGGAGACCGTACGACCAAATCAGTCTTCTTTTTGCAGCAGTTTTGAATTGGAAAGTATCCCTTTTAATACCTGGCTAATAAATAAATCTAAAACTTTATCCAGAAACCATTTTTTTTTCAAATTAAACAGTGTAATGTAGATTGTAGGCTACACATTTTCAATGATTACTTCAATCTTACTCTCAAGTTTTTTTATTTAAGTGATTATTTGATTTTTATGCAGGGATATGCTGAAATGGAGTTTTTGGAGGGTGTTTTTTTTTTTTTTTAAATAAGTAATAAATTTTCTGCCAGAAAGGTATTAAAATAGTTTTGGAAGGTGAATTTTTCATAATGTTTCATGCCCCGGTCATTCGAAACCCTGCAGTGTCTTTGTCCCGTCCCCCGTCCCCGTTTTTCAGGTCTAGAACCGACACAGTTGATACATAAAATTTTGTTATAAACAGCAACAGCATTTTTTAATTTTGGTCTGCAGTTGACTTTTGTGTTGCATCAGCTTGGTCTAAGATGGTCAAACCGGCCTTGGTCTAGTCATGCTTTATTTTACATGGTATTATTCTAATACTAAAAAGAGGGGCGGTAGGTCAGTTGACATCATTCACTAGGGTTCGACTATTCTAATTTAGCTATTTACGTTGATTATTGAAGTTGTAAACATAACCCCAAAGTATAATCTACACTAGGTTTTGTTTAAGTATTACAGATGATGGGTGAAATTAGCTGTTATATTATATTGTTACTCACGTACGTACGGACAAAAGCTTTCCCATTGCTTGAATTTTCAAAAGTTTATCCTATTTAATATTTAAATATTTGCCAAATATATTACAGCCTGTATAATGCAAAACCTATGATTTCAAACATAACCTCATCAATATAACAGCGATCTATTATGTGTTCACCAAACATTAAGTTTGGTACCAATGGAAAAAAAAATGTTTGCTTTGCCTTTGCTTGTTAACATGCATACACATTTGTATGGCATTTTGTTTCCGTAGATTTATTCCTTAGAATATTACAAATAAAATGTTATACAATTCATATATTAGTGTATGAAATTGTTTGTGTACTTTACATTTGGGGCATGCAACATACAACAAAACAATTCATCAGTAAAGGAGGTTGTACAAGTTTTGTGTTAAGATTTCCAACACTGAGACCAGAATATCGGGAAGAGCATGCATAACTAATGTTGAAAAACAGTCTCCGTAGAGACTATATTGTATTGATTGACCCCTTAGCCACACTGCACATTCAATGCAGTAAACAACGACTACGACTACGAGTGTTTATTATATTTGAATTTAAAACAACTGACTTATTTATGTTGAGTTTATATTATAATTTAAATGACTCTAGTGAAGAGAAGCAACATTATTCAATTATCTGTAGGTAAGAGAAATTACCTCTTTTTACTGTGAATGATCAATATGGTTCATTTTTGATGTTTTAATTCATGGACAACTTAAACCACGTATTTTCTGTTTTTACTAATGAAACCCCAGTAGGATCACTTGTTTCTCTGTTGGTCACAGTTGATGTTCATTTAAATGGCCATGGCAATTTAATAATGTGGACTATGTTCGGTCAGTTATGTATGTACATCAAGGCCTATGTGAAAATGTGTAACAGCATTTTATTTGACTTGCATTTAGTAATGCCTACAAATTACTCTTATCATCTACTAGCTGACCCGTACGGCGTTGCCCGTGGTGGTTGGTATTTTCAGTCTTTTTAACGTAATTGTATTCTTTTTAAGTGTTCAGTCAGTGAGTGGTATTTGGCTTTTATATATATAGATCTTTTAAATAATAAAAGCACTATTGTCATAATAATAAAAGATCTGAAATATGATTTTAGTAACTTTGATCCCCCCAAACCCCTCCTAAAATTTCGAAATTTTTCATATCCTTTCTTAGTGAGCACTTATGGCCCTAGAGGAAGCTACATACCAAATTTCATTCCAATCCGTTCGTAGTTTTGAAGAAATCGTGATTTAATAACTTTGACCCCCCCCCCCCAAACCATCCCTAAAATTTTGAATTCTTTCAAACCCTTTCTTAGTGAGCGCCTATGGCCTTGGAGGAAGCTACATATCAAATTTCATTCCAATCTGTAGGGTAATTTTGGAGAAATCGTGATTTAGTCATTTTTACCCCCCAAACCCCACTAAAATTTCCAATTTTTTCAAACCCTTTCTTAGTGAGCACCTATGGCTCTAGAGGAAGCTACATACCAAATTTCATTTCAATCCGTTCGGTAGTTTTTAAGAAATCGTTTTGTAATAACTTTGATCCCCCAAACCCCCTAAAATTTCGAATTTTTTCAAACCTTTTCTTATTGAGCACCTATGGCCCTAGAGGAAGCTACATACCAAATTTCATTTCAATCCGTTCTGTAGTTTTTAAGAAATCGTTTTGTAATAACTTTGATCCCCCCCAAACCCCCCTAAAATTTCGAATTTTTTCAAACCCTTTCTTAGTGAGCACCTATGGCCCTAGAGGAAGCTACATATCAAATTTAATTTCAATCCGTTCGGTAGTTTTTAAGAAATCGTTTTTTAATAATGTTGATCCCCCCCCAAACCCCCCTAAAATTTCGAATTTATTCAAACCTTTTCTTAGTGAGCACCTTTGGCCCTAAAGGAAGCTACATATCAAATTTCATTCCAATCTGTTCGGTAATTTTGGAAAAATCGTGATTTAGTAATTTTTCCCCCCAAACCCCACTAAAATTTCCAATTTTTTCAAACCCTTTATTAGTGAGCACCTATGGCCCTAGAGGAAGCTACATACCAAATTTCATTTCAATCCGTTCGGTAGTTTTTGAGAAATCGTGTTGAGTGAGTCAGTGGTATTTCGCTTTTATATATATATAGATACATATAAATAAAGTTGAAGTGTCTGTGATTTAGAAACAAATACTTTTTCTAAGCTGATACGGTTATTCACACTTTACCTAAACATACGTTAAAAAAAAAAAAAATGTTCTGTCTGTCCTGGCTAATCTCCGGAATGGCTGAACCAATTTTGACGAAACTTTCATTTCCATGTAGAGGACTTTTCAGAGATTAATCTAGGCTACTTTTTATACCGGAAATATTTAGGATTCCTACTTAAAAATCGAAAGAATACAAAAATTATGGACAAAGTTAGGGGTTTTGCGAACGGACGTGACACGCGATTGCTATAAATAAAACAACTGATTTGGATAAAAAACTTTGACAAGATCGTATGTGTTTAAATTTTCTGTACATGCTGGTGTAACCGTTAAATATATATGAAAACAGTGTGCAATAATGTGAAATGTATTCATAGATGTTAAGTACACCTCAAAATCTGATTATGTATGTTCGTTCTGGAATTGTGAGAAACAAACTTTCGGAAATCGGGATTTTTAACGTTTATTGGTAAATAAATCGCATAGCTTCGAGTAATTTACATATGCGTAAAAGTGATACATAGATCGATTTTTGCGAAACCCACTGTGCGTTTCTGGGCCATGGAACTCAGATCTAATTTTTTTTATTTTAATAGCGTGTAATAGTAAGGCACACTATTTATACGATAGTCCTTTTATTTATTTAATCGCATCTGCGAGCGAAGCTGCAGGTTCCAGCTAGTACCTAATAAAATCGTTAAACTAAAGTTAAGATGAGTTTTATTTGATTCAAACCAAACTCAAACTTTAATCGCCGTTTTCCCATCCCCTATGTAGACTCCGCGGCCCTGTGTTTCCGAAAGTTTCTTTAACGTTTTGCTACTCAAAATTGGATATAAAATGAAAAACAGCTACCCAAAAAGTTTAACATTGCACCAGTTATTCTTTAAGATAGAATGCAACTGTTTTGGTATTATAATTTGCCTATTAGTAATACTTGTATTTTTACATACCTAATTATTTTTAAAAAAATATTACCCAATCTTTTTACTTATATATCAATAGGTACAAAAAAACTCAAAGATCAGAATGATTGGTCAACTAGTTTTAGAGATATACAAATTTGGAAAAAAGTTTGAATATTAAACAAGTATATGCTACTGTACATCAAGGTAGGCCTAAATGTTATTCAGATTTTTTTTAACATTTACTTAATCGTTATTACTCTTTAGGAGCATACAAATAAGGTTAAAATGAAATTTTCCTAAAAAATAGTTTTAACAGAATTTTCTTAACACTACTGAGTACAAAGTTAATAAGAGCACTTTTGATTTTACAAAGTTAAAAGAAATTAAGATTTATAAACAGAATAAGTGTGCAGATCGTTGGCGCTCTACTATTACTGGGTCAACTTTAAATTTTATGATATTTTAGTTGGAGAATATATTGAACACAAACTAACGAAAAAACAAAAAAAAAAGTCAATGTCGGAAATTATTAGTGATCATGAAATCTTATATTAAAAGTCGTCTGGATCAGAGTACTAGCTGAAGTGTCCAATTCATGATTTTTTAATGTTTACAAATTGGAAACATATTGTGACTAAAGACTAGATAAGCGAAGACATTCATTTCAAAGCAATCTAAATGCAAAAAGTAAAATGTTTGAGAAATGGGAAAAAAACTAACAAAAAACCCAGCATTTTTCTGAAAAAGCAATTTTTATATAAATAGGCCTACATAATTTTTAAATAATCAATACAATAATAAAAACTTATGATTAAAACTTGATCAATGTCCATGCTGAATGTACTCCAAAATGATCTATGTCCTGACACACTCTGACAGTGCTGCCACTGTCTTCCTGGCGCATAGATCATTTTGAAGTGCACTGCTCGCTGGCCTTACAGGTAACGCCTTCTGTGGGTGACTTAAGTAACTACAACGATATAGTTGGAACATAGATCTTTTAGCCAAGCATTGGCGCTGGAACATAGATCTCTTTGAAATAAAAAAGACATTTTTTTTTTATTTTTTGGCACTTAGATCGCTTTGAAATGAATGACTTCAAGTTAGAACTTCATGCATTTTTGTCTAATGCTCGAATATAATTGAACAAGAACTGACAATAATACACAGAAGTAATTATCGTATGACTACAAACTTCACAAAGAAACGGATTCATTTTAGAACGCCGTTTTAGAAGTCGCCATTACGTGTAAAGGGGTTATTTACAAGCATGCTGTGCTGCAAACTGCTCGTGTAATAGGGTACAAATGTCGTGTGCAAGCTGATATCAGCATGCTGACAAACATCGGATCGTTTTGATATTTTCACAAGCGGACATCAGCTTTACGTGCAACGCATGTGTATGATCCCTTCCATACCAGCGCCTTCCAGTATTTAGTGCTTCCTACCTAACAAACTCTTCAAATTGTAGCGCTGCAAGCTGATTCGTGTCCGCGTATAGATCACGCAGCAGGCTGATGAAAATGTTGTAATACCCACTTAGTCTTGTATACTAAAAGCCTAGTTTTATGCAAGGCGTTTTGTGTCGCGCGTTCCGTAACTCGGGACTTTACGCGTTTCGCGTTTTACCGTGCGTTTGATCGAATCGCGTGTGTGGCATTTCGGTCACAATTTGTTTACGCATTTTATTGCCACGTTCCTAAATAGGATTGTTGGAATAGCTGACACAATACAATAAACTGTAGTTGTGAAGGCCTATCCACTGCTCTGTCGCGGGACGCAGAACGCCCTGCATAATTACACCCATTTGACTCAATGTATTTCAAGCGAATGCGCGACAGTCTCGGAAGCCGCGTTTTAAATATCTGTCGCGTCCCTCCGACGACACAATTTTTTGCCCGTTCGTGCATTATTATTTCATTCAATAGAACTAGGATCGCGCGACACAAAACGCCGTGCATAAAACAAGCCACAATATTCATAATCATAAAATTCCTTGATATTCAAATAGGCGCAAGACTTGATTTACACACTCACAAGGTTGCGTCTAACGAGTCGATTCATTTTGTACATTGGTAGTCTATCAGAGAAGTTTGAAGCAGAGTTTTAATAAGCGGTTAATATAACGTTAGCATATGTCGCAACTCTCTATGCAAAGTAGAATGATCAAGCAATCACGTGTTAAACGAGGTACCAGCTGGTTGCTGAGAGGAGTGGCTGAGGCTATTAGGAATAACTTTACTTTCCTTGCCATGAGTCATACAGTGAAAGTATTTTAAAATCACTTACCTCAGGCTTTTAAACATAATGACACAATAAAATAAACACTTGCGCGATAAAAAGTCCTTATAAAATATCAGGTTTATCAAAATTAATTACTATTCATGTTGGGGTTAGCGCGTGCAACCTGCAACTGTTGGAATTTTAAAAAAATGTACGTATCACTCCAGGTTATAGTAAAATGCATTTGTTAATTCTTATTATGGGAATATACTCTGGTTAGTATGTTTTGTAATTGTTTCAAAATGTACCGTGATACGTTAACCGTTCCAGAGAGAATGGCGACAGACAGTAATACTTTTTATATTGGGTTTTGTTTTTCCTATTCATGTAAATAACTAGTTTTTTTTTTAAGGAAATTATTTTGATGAATATTGAAAATAATGTAAGAAAACGGAAATGAAGAACCATAATGAATGAGTTATTTATAATATTTAAATACAGTGTAACACCGCTATCAAAATATATACAACTGAAAATTAGAGAAAATGAAATAGAGGGTAAAGATGAGTTAAACTGTTAAAGAAATTTTGTGTCTTTCTGGACGTGAGAGAAAGGAGCCAAATGGCGCTTGATATAGTAGATCTACTATGGAGGAAGACATCAGGATGATTTGTTGGTTAAATGTCGAAACTGATACAACTTGAACACATTAAAATATTTTGTATGAGAAACAATGAACAAATATGAGTAACAGCGAATGGATAATAGTAAAAAACTATTCACGAGTTGTTGCCACTGGGGAGCATTGTGACGCAAGATCGAGCAGGTTCGGGTTACGTTCGTTACTCTGCGCTGATACGCCGCCTTCATTAGACCTGTTTCTCACACATTCGGTTCGGTTGGGTTCTTTTTCGGTCGCTTCGGTTTCTATTCGGTACCTAATATAAACAGTAGAGCACCGAATACGTACGAGCGTCGTTCAAGTTGTCAATACACACCTAGCGCAGTTTCGGCGTTTATCGCGGTGTTGCGACACTAAAACCCAAGAACTCCTCTGTTGTAGAGTTGTGTAGGTCCGAGTTATTTAAGGAGTCGGATCCGAATATACATCCAGTTCTTCGGACCTACATCCTGGATCCGTGTCCGACGACGGACCTGTATGGAGTGTATTGCGGACATGAATCACATGCAAAAATTAAATCCAGTCCAGTTTGTACTGCAACTAGGCTAGGAATATGTTTTGTAGTGTGAAATGTACAAATATTTAAGTAAAATATTTAGACGTCTGGTATAACTGATATGATTGTAGGTTTTATAAATACTTTTGATTTAATTCAAGTCGTGAATAAATAACATAATTCACATAATGCTTTTATTTAGAAAACATTTGAACGTTAGATAAAATAATTTTTACAGTATCATGTATCGAAGTTAAGGTTATTGATGAAATAAAATAAGTATATAGTAAAATAATTATATTATTATTACAAATTGACAATGTCGTGGCATGACATGAATCAGTCTTTTATTCGGAAATCAGTCAAAAACAAAGAAAATGTTATTAAACTGGTCAGTCGGAACTGGAATGAACACGGAGTGGAATGGCAGAGAGAGATTCCCGCGTTAAAAGGATACGTGTCCGACTCACACTCGGACCTACATCCATCCGGACCTGCCCATCTCTACTCTGTTTGTTGGCTTCTACTTCGGAAATCAGTCAAAAACAAAGAA
>JAGFPH010020794.1:0-13890 GCA_018207615.1 Philaenus spumarius | reverse complement strand
CGGTTCCAACGGGGTTGGCGTGCAGAGCACGGGTACAGCAGCTAGTTCTTAATAAACTTGTACATAGTTTAACAGTAATAATTATGGTCGAACAGCCATTTACAGATCATAGGTGTTATGTCTAGTTGTGAAATCTATGATCATTGTTATTTTTGGTATATATCAATCAATTCATAAAAATTTTAAAATTGGATACACACACACATTGGAAGAAGTGGGTGATTGTATAAATAACGATACAACAAACAAACACTAAATTTGTAATATATATAAACAGAAGCCAGGACTTATAATTTTTGGATTGATTCACATTTCTGCAGCTAATTTAAAAATAATACTGCTGAGCTATTCATGGTTTGAAGAGAATACATAGCCTGAAGGGCTTAAATTGCTACTATAAGCATTTTCTTTTAGGTGTACCATTTCAATATGTTTATATAATATGGATACAGTAGTAATACCTTTTACATAAAAATGACCTGTTGGATAATGACCTGTCTCATTATATTTATATGAAAACCTTTTACATAAAAATGACCTGTTGGATAATGACCTGTGTCATTATATTTATATGAAAACCTTTTACATAAAAATGACCTGTTGGATAATGACCTGTGTCATTATATTTTTTATATGAAAACACAAACACAATTTTTAGTAAATTCTACAAAATTTATTGAGTCTTGCTGACCACGACTTCACCAGCAACGGCATTTCCTGCAGTAACTATTATCCTTCATCCGATTGTTTTGAAAGTTACACCATCCGATAGAGAATTAAAAGGGCTACAAAATAGGTCTCATGACAAAAATGTACGATTTTGGGGTAATTCAGGAAATTTTCAAACAGACACCATTTTGAAACACAGGATTGGATATAATCGTTTATTTTCCTTGCAATAGAACATTGTTAGGTTAAACTTCATGTCAAGATCGGTTAAACCACTCTCTAGATATGAATTATTTTGTAAAAAACACATACAGACAAAAAGTAAGCACTGTAAGACCCATGTTTTATATTGTAAAATATGTTTGCTTCGATCCAAGGAACAAATCCACTAAAGGGAACCAGAGAGTTCGAGGACATCCTGAATTTGTGATCTCATTGGTTGTTACATATTTAGGTCACACCTATACTGAGTCATTATAAGTTTCCGAGGCACCATTTTTTTTTTTAACAGTTAGAGAAAAAGTTAAACTTTAAATACAAAAAATGTTTGTTTTTTTAAGATCTTTTCAAAGATGTGCTTCACGACTAGCGTTACTATCTGGAGTTTTGAGTTTTTTGGTTCAATCGCAATACATTGCGCCCAGGTGGTCTGATTCACACTGTATATAGTTGAAAACCATATTATTAATTGGTTATAAGTGTAAAACCGTAACCGTCATCTTGGTCATCAAAACGCATTTGACTGTTAGACTTTTTTTATGATAACTAATGTTCATTTTAGTTTTTTTATACAATATATACCGTAGTAGTTTTGCAGACCACATTTTTATAAGTTTGTTTATTTAGATTTGTTAAATGACATATAATTTATTATTTTTCATTTACAGGTAAGAAAACATGTCTCCATATACATGGAGTGTTTCCGTATCTGCTTGTTCCATACGATGGCAGTGATGATGTACAAAGACTTATGTATGTTATTGCAGCCAGTCTTGATAAAGCCATAAATATCTCCCTTGGAATATCCAACTCAACCAAGCAACATGTTTTCAAGATTTTACAAGTTTCAGGAAGGTTAGAATTTTACAAGAAGTATAATAATATATTGAATTTGCTCTATTTTTATATTTATTTTAAACATTCTTCAGCAGTTTTTATAGAAGTGCTTGTTGATATGGGTGGTCAAATGGCTGGGTTTTGTGGTTCATGATGTCTAAATATGATATTAACAGGAGCATACATAAATATTGATGAAGAATTGTAAGTAAGCTAACAAAACCAACTTACTAGCAGTGATCAGCCATAACCTCAATCGTCAACTCCACTTTTGAGTTAGGCAGTACACTCCGACTACATGTGGCCACTACTAAACAGGGTTATTATAGTTGCCTTTGCCCCGCTAAACATTTCAGGGCTACCATATCACGTTATTGTTAAAAGAGACATTTCTCCGTTAAACCCATTTTTGCTATTTGTCAACGATGTGTCTTCATGTGTTTAAGTTTGAAAATAATGTTGATTATTTTGAAAATATGTTAAATTTTGTATTATTTTTTTTCAGTCCTTTTTATGGATATCATGATGTTGAACATCAGTTTTTGAAGATATTCTTTTATAACCCTAGCATGGTTAAAAGAGCATCTGATCTTCTACAAGTAAGTATTTTGTACCAAATCAAATGCAATTTGTAAAATCTATCTTAGTTACACTTTAATCCATTTGATAAGTAATTGGCAAGTTGCTACAATACAAGCTGTTGAAAATATCTTCAGGGCAATTTGGATATGTATTCAATGATTATTTAGAATATACATTTTAAGCAAAGGAAAAAGGTATAAAAAATGTAAAAAGTTTTTATTTAAAAATACAAGTTTTTTATCCGTTTTAGCACTTTAAAATAATTTAGCCCCTGACTTATCAAGATCATTAACGTTATTCTTAATTGTGAGACGAGAGTGATGACCACCAAATGACACCTAAGTTTTGTATTTATGTAATATCTTTTAGAATAATTTAAAAATGTGACATCAGACCATGGCATTTCAATCAATACTGCTAGAACACATTGCAAGTATTTGTTTAGATGTTGTTTGTATTATAATAATTAGAGGTGTGGGAGAGAGACTTTTGACTTTGAGAAGTTTTAATGCAAATTATCCTAGTTGAATTGTATAGACAAGAGTTGTAATTTCAAGATGAAAGAGAAATTTTAGTAATTTTAAGTCACTGTAAGAAATTTGTTATTATTAACTAAAACTTAGTTTGCCTTATTATTATTACTAAATTGCTATATTAAATTACAAATATATTGTATTTTGGCAAAATAACAGTCATATTGATTAAAACTACTGTCAGCAGATGACTTGAATACTTGCGTCTGGAATGCAGCCCCTATTGGCTAGAGCAGCCTTGTCTCTAACCCTTGCCAATAATAATAGCGCGGTTGTCATAGTGACGGCAGCCCCAACCACTAGTTAATGCTGTGGTGGGAGACCTCTTCTCCGTACCCCGCTGCCCCCTCGTGAGCATTCAAGTCGTCGGCTGACAGTACCTGCATACTACTTATTCAATCAAAGTATTATTTATTTATATAGTTGACTCATGATAATCCGACAGGTAAAATTATCTGGTTTATCGAAAGTAATTTTTTAAATGTCCAAGATTAGCAGTAAGTTACGGGAATTGCACTAATTTTCGTATGTAAAACCATTTAGGACAGTAGGGTAATAAATCAATAAATATTACCTAGTGAGCGCAAAGGAGTCATGAAAAGATATATGTACATGTACAGAATAAAAAACATTGTGTATTACAAATTGAAAGGCATTCATACAGTACTGTACAGTATTTACACATTGAAGAATGCTCGCCCTTTGTCGTACGATTTACATATCGACGTTGGAGATTCACCACGATAATATCTTTTAATTATTTCCCATTTATCAGATAAATTTAATATTTTATGCTTACGTTTTGAACTTGTGCTCGCCATTACAACACTAGTACTGTATACAGTAATAAAATAAAATTGCAATACAATAAATAAAATTTAACAACTCGCAACACTATAAAATAACTCTAATAAAAAAAAAAAAAAAAAAAAAAAAAAAAACAATGCAATAACGCCTATCACAAACGGTTACACTTTGTAACAAAACTGAATTGAGACGTCTAGACAAACAATGTGAGTCACGGGTTGTGTTACCTGTTATAACAGGTAAACAGTATGGTAAACAAAGCGCTCAAAATGATCTAGAGGTTTTTTTAGGACCTCAAATTACAGTACAGCACTGTATAGCATGGCACGTTGAATCAACTGACTTTCGCGTCGGACTACTGAGCGTGTTGGACTATCGCGAGTGTACTGTACTTATTTGTTTATTTCAGTAATTAATAACAACATTATTTTCATTACTTATGGCTCTACAATATCTTATAGGCCTACTAAATTAAGGATGTTTTTCTGGTATCATAATTACCTAAGGTAAAACATATATGTGATTTTTATATATATTTTGGAAGGGTTTTATAAAATAAACGTAAACTATAACTATATTTTATAATAGTAAAATATAGTAGTCGCCGCTTATTGTGCCCACAACTGGCCAAACCCAAATTGATAATAATAACCAGATATCAATATCAAGTATCAATATTATTTTATTATTATGTAAATAAGTTATTAAAATCATGAGGAGAATAGACAAATGCTCTTTAAAATAACATTGATCTTGAATATTTTTATATTCTAAAAAAGTAAATGATTTTTAGTACTAGTATTATTGGTTCCTTCAAATAAGTTCTAAAAGGACTAGGACTAAACATTTAAAATAAAGGTAAAAATTTGTAACGGTGAAATGTAAACATGTTCGATTAGATGAAATATCGATGGCGATGATTGTTTTGTAACCCTATCTCGAACGGATACAAGCGTATAAAACAATTCCGACGGCATACATTTAATCCAATACATAGAGAATTTACAATTATCATGATATTCTCAGCAATGTGTTAAAGACTTATCTCTCTATTATATAAAAAAAATTTTCTACTTCTTCTCATAATTAATTATAAAGTAATAAGAATAGCTACTATTTAGCGAAACCACTGCCAAGGGAACGGGCTTGGAAAAGTTAGCTGGGAAAGAAGACCCTGTTGAGTCAGTAAGAAGAAAAATCTCTCTCTCTATTATATAAAAAAGTTTTTCTACTTCTCCTTCTCATAATTATAAAGTAATAAAAATAGATTAAATACATGTATTGTGTAGCGGAGACGTATTGCATAACTTCCAGGCGCACAAATTCATGAAGTCGAATTCAAGTCGAAAAAATAAAGTTGAACGGGGTCCCCCGGGGATCGCGAAGCGATCGGAGGTGGAGTGGGGGTTGGTGAGCGGAGCGAGCAGGGGCAAAGCCCCCTAGTTAATAAATTAAAAATTAATTCAGCAAACAGACTAACTAGGTGTGATTTGTAAGTACACTCTTAAGGGTCTGCTCCAGTAAAAGAGAAAGCAATCGGCGACTCCAGCGCTTCATATCTATATCATATATAGCTGTAACTAAACAGTGTAATTTCTTGCAGCTGAGCATTTTGACATTGCCTCATTTAAAAGCATTTTAAAAATCTGTCTTTTGTAATTGAGTGCTGAAAAAAAAAAAAACGAATATTCTTTATAAAATTGTGGATCCGGCTTGCGATTCTATTTTAATTATACATTTTTCATTGTGTAAAGAAAACAGTTCAAACTTGGTACTTAAAAAATTTCAATTACATGACAAACGAACGGGATTTAAAAAAATGTGAAACAAAAACGGATGCGTATTGTGATTGTGGTTAAAATGAGACCTTGCAAACAATTTTATGATACAAATTAAACGAAATACATGGTTTTAGATTTAACATTGCTCTTACGGGATAAAAATAAAAAATGGCCGCCACTTCCTCAAACCCTTAAATGTATGCATTTGAATTACAAAATTATTATAATTTAGAAGAATTAAATTTTGAATTACGGATATTGAGTAATCTGGCGAGCACTACAGTTTATTTAGAAGATTTCTGATTATTTTCTTTTTATGCTAAGAAACATTCAAAATAAATTTGATACGTTCTTGATGTTTGAGGAAATAAATTCTAACAATTTCTGTTAGAAAGTGTAAATAGTTGTGTTTAGTTTATATTTTACTACTTTATTTTGAAAATATGTATGTTCTTTTTATTTTTCATAACTATGCTTAGTCACTTGGTAAATTAATGTTTAAGAAAGTGTTCAGTTATGATAATGTTTTCTTATAAATGTTTGCATTTGTTTTGAACTATTGATTAGGATGAGAATAAAAATGAATCTTTTATTTTTGTGTAATAATCTATCTATATATATAAAATCGAAATACCACTGACTCACTGATAATCACTACATCTCAAAAACGACAAAACATATTAACTTGAAACTTAACATAGTGGTTCCCCTTATGCTTTGGATGTGCAATAAGACGGGATTTTAAAATATTTGGCGTTTAGGGTTTTTAAAAAGTAAAAAGCGTTAGAAATATAGATAAAAGCCAAATGCCACTGACTCAATATTCATCACTATTTCTAAAAACAGACAAAACATATTAACTTGAGACTTAACATAGTCGTTCCCCTTATGCTCTAAATGTGAATTAAGACGGAATTTAAAAATATTTTGCGTTTAAGGTTATTAAAAAGTAAAAAGCATTAGAAAGGAGGTTCTTTAAATAAGCATATAAAAAGGCTGTCCTTCGACAGGGATTAATAAAACTAAAAGATGAATATTTTATACACTTAAGCTAAGAAAGTAGTACATAGTGTAAATAGCGTATTAACAAAGAATATACGGGATGCATTTGAAATTGATATTTTTTGTTACTGAGCTTAACCCGTAGCGAAGCACAGGCACCCAGCTACTTAATTATAAAATTAAATGAGGGTTTTATTACTAAAAAAAATGTAAGAGTCTACCATCTTTTACAAATCTTTGTTCAAATGTATTATATAAACTTAAAGACTACATAAATTGAGTAATACATTTTAACATAATTATTATACTTAATTATACTTATGGTGTACTTTTGTGCTTGCAGTTTCACTTACTATGTGTAGAGCAAGGTACACAAAATCATGTTTTGAATTATATATTATATATTTTTCAGAGTGGAGCTATTTGCAATAAAGTTTTACAACCTCATGAATCACATGTGCCATTTATACTGCAATTTTTCATTGATTACAACCTTTATGGAATGAGTTTCATTCAATTGAAACATGTTATATGTAGAAGGAATGCAGATGAACAATCAGGTAGCCTTTTCCTTCATCATTTATTGGAAATAAAGAAATCATTCTAATCATAATTAGTTACGCTTGTTATGTGCCTGTACCTTGGGCGAGTACTTATATGAAGAAGGGGATTTAAGTACTGACATTATTACTTAGGTGAATTGTTATAAGTAAACATTTTTGAGAAGTTGTAAGAATTTGGTATTTTAACATTAGATTTAAATATTATATTGAAATATATGACTAATTTTAGAAATTTTTAGAAATTCCAAGCATTTGAAGCATACTTTTTGTGGATAACTGTGCATTTAGTTTCCTTTTGGTCAGATTATTTGTATAACTGTATAATATATGTTTATATGTTATGGGATTCAGCAAAAGGGACCTTATCTTTACAGAGTACAATTTTCAGGACAGCTATGAAGTGATTTGTTAGCTTATCAGTTGTAACGTTGAGCTTACAAAAATTAAAATAATTTATGAATAGTAAAAAAAATAAAAAATGTGATGATTTTTAGTGGGTGAAATATTCAATACAAGTTGAGTTGTCACAGACTACACAATTCACTACGGCAGGGCGTTTAGACCACTCAATTTGAGTGGTCTGACAGTTAGAGGGTTAATCATCCGTTTAGCCGCTATTCACCCGAGAAGAAGCTCCGGCACACAATCCTTCAAATTTCCCATGTTAATCTTATGGAGATAATAATGTTTAATGAGTTTGAGTCTGCTGCCAAAAAAACAGCTGATTTATGCTCGGTCACATATGTACAAACGAGCCAAAGATTAAAGAGATTCTTTAGTGAAATTTCCAACTGCGAGCGAAGTGAATCTGCCATCTGAGGCGGGGTTGGGACGCGATGAGTCCAGGGGCTGAGCCCCTAGTTCAATTATAATCATCCTGAAACACACATATATTACAGAGTATTCTCGAAGGGCAAGCCTTAGTCGAGTAGTCAGTGTAATACCTTCCTGATTAGTTTTATATGAAAGGTATATGTTATTATTAGTATTGTTTGTTGCTTATGTTAAACCAGGGGAGCAGTGTATAGCAGGATATATTATAGAAATATATAATGTGTTTTTTATATCAAGGCCGAATTTGTGTAGTTGTTGGTTAGCAGTTTTATTATTTCTAACTTAATTTTTCAGGGATTAATGAAAATGGTTTTGAAATACCTTTGAGAATGAGTCGAACCGAATTGGAGGTAGATGCTTTAGCTACAGATATCCACAATAAACTTGAAATTTCAGGTATACCTTTTTCAAAAATTATTTTGAAACTGTAATAATATTTATTAACTGCAGGTTTTATTTAAGATTTACTACTAAACGTTCTAAAATTTCTATCCAATTTTCTTTTTTATAATTTTTTAAAGTTTATAGGCTCAAGTTAAGTTTGTTTTTATAATATTTTATCCGAAATAGGACAATTTTAGTTCAAATTTAATTGATAACACTAAGAGGAATTAACTTTTTCAGGATGGACTTACTGTGAAACTGAATTCATGCTCAGACTAGGTTATTTCATAATGTTAAATAAAAGATACCTAACTCTTTGGATATACATTTTTTAATTTTTGTATTTGTTTTAAACACTGATTACCCATTCAGGTCTGTCCCTCATCTCAGTCTGCACCTATTGAGAGAGTTTTGACATCTCTTGTGGTCCCGAGTTAAATAAACATTACATTGGCAATATACAGAGGGTTCATAAATTCCCTTTAACCCCCTCATTATTTTTGTTACTGAAAATAAGTTAACAAAATCTTGTATATGTCTTGTGTTGTATAACAGGAAAAAGTTTTCACATATCTGACCCTCTATAATTTTTGAGGGGTAAGGGGGGGTTAAAAATTTGAAATATAAAGGTAGGTCATGTAGCACCCCATTGAAAAGCTTATTAAAAAAGAAACACAATGGTGCGAACTAGAGCTTAATATCTTGCTTTGTTTCAAAGTAATGGGCAATAAAAGTTCTGGAAAACAACATATGACCTACTTATTCCTAATATTAACAAATTAAGGGTCTGCTCCAGTAAAAATAAAATGGATTTTTATCCCATAAGAGCAATGTTAAATTTCTACTTTTTATCATAAAATTGTTTGCAAGGTCTCATTTTAAGCACAGTCACAATACGCATCCGTCTTGCAATTTACATTTTAAAAAAAATTTCTTTCATTTGTCAAGTAACTGACATTTAGTAAGTACAAAGTTTGAATTTTTTTCCTAACACAATAAAAAATTAATGAAAAATAATTTGCAAGCCGGATCCGAAATTTTATAAAGAATATTCAGTTTTTTTTCAACACTCAATTACAAAATATAGACTTTATAAAATGGTTTGAAATGAGGCAATGTCAAAGCGTTCAGCTGCAAGAAATTGCACTGTTGTTTAGATAGGGATACAGTGATACCGGAAGTGCGTTTCCTGTTGCTTTCTCTTTTACTGGAGCAGACCCTTAATAACCTGCTTTGATGCTATGATAACAATATCATTTTCCAGAACTTTGATTGCCCATTACTTTGAAACGAAGCAAGATATAAGCTCTGGTTTGTGCCATTCTGTTTCTCTTTTAATTAGCTTTTCATTGGTGTATTACATGACCTACCTTTATATTTGAAATTTTTAACTCCCCTACCCCCAAGCCCCCCAAAATCATAAAGGTTCATATATGTCAAAAAATGTGTCCTGTTATGCAACACAAGATATATACAACGTTTTTTTAAACTTATTTTCAATATCAAAAATAATAAAGGGGGTTAAAGGGATTTTATGAACACTCTGTATGTTTATACATTACATTTATACTTTTTCACCTTCACTAAGGATCTTATGGATGTGAGTCAGACTAGTTTTTTTATTCTATGTTTTGACTACTATGTTTTATTTTTAATATTTAGTTATTAATTTGTATTTAAAAATTGCGGTCATTTTGTGTTTAACTATTTGTTAATTTATGGTTTTTGTTTGTGTTTTGTCTTCTTGTCTATTATAATTTAATATCAAAGTTTATTCTTATTAATCAGTTTTAAGTTTTTGTTACATAGTTTTAGGAATAGTTTAAAATGTGTAATTTTTGGAGTCAGTAAGATCAGATAACCATTTAGGTTTTTGCTTAAAAAAACAAATAAATTAAATAGAATAGAATTGCCTTGTGTGGGGCGAGGTTCGGACTGTCTAGTCCTTTTTACTACCTAACCATTCTATTAAATGGGGATAATGAGGAGAAATAAGAAATAAAGGTTATATCCAATTGAAACAAACCTGCCATACACAACATTGTACAAATTCAACAACATTCAACATTGAAATAAACATTATACACACAGTTCAATGTGACCTAGTTTTAAATTGATGGTAACATGATTTTATTCACCATAGTTCCAGCTGTTAATATTTATATTGATAATGTTTTATTTTAGAGCCAATAAAGTGTAGCACTTGTCAGTAAAGAATTATATTGGTCAAGTTGTTGTGATGATAGTACTCAAACCTTTAAGTTTTAAAATAAGTATATGCATATGTGTGTACATTTTTCTGCTGTAGCGTTAGCATCCTGGAAAGAATAAAGAAAAGAACAAAAACTTAATGTCACACAATATTGCTTAAAACTATGTGTAATTTATATAATAAATTTGAAACAATGGATTGAGTTTAATGTTTAATAGAGGATATAGCTATCAATCCAGGATTAGCTGCTATATGGGAAGATGAAAAACAAAGAAAAAAAGATGAGAGTTCATTTTTTGATCCTGTGGAATCTCAGCCAAGACTTAACATACAGCCAACTCTCAGTGAAGTTCTGATGAAGGATAAATTGAAGAATACTCTTGCCTTTCAGGTATGTGTAAATGCCATTATTTGTGGTTACTAAAAAATTATAATTTGTAGTTTTTACAGAATTATTTAATTAATGTAATTATTACTATTGGGTACACAAATTTACAATTATAACTATTAAGTGCTCTGTTATTTTGGGGTTTATATTGTTTACTATATACTTTTGCCCTAGGGACACTTAATTTTTTTTAAACTTTATGAAAACACAATTATGAATAGGATTTAAAACTAAACACTTTACCCAAGAACAATTAAAATATTTTATGATTTAAAATCTAATAAAATATGTGATATGAGTAGGTATGTAAGTATGATTCAAAATTTGAATGCTGATGAATATAGTATATTTCACAATTAATTGATTTAATGATTACCTGTATCTTAGTAAAAAATCTTTATTCCCATTGAGATTTTATGTTTGAAATAGGATTTTAGGAGGTTTCGAGAACAATAATGGTTAATTTAACTGGGTGGAATCCTGGATGTTCCTAGTAAATTTTTTAATTTAAAGCCCTCGTTAAGACGAAACAATTGGAGTAAAGTAAACTCCTCTCCATACCCAAATCCAAAATGGCGGAGACAGAAGTTCAGATTTTCCATTTTCCTATGTATTATATTTTATATTCATTTTAAGATAGAGAAACAATGCAAATTTTTTTAAATGTACATTAATTATGATTTAGTAAAAATTAACTCCCAAGAAAATCAAAATGATATCTAAATATCTAAATATGATTTAAATCGTCAAAAATTATACAAATAAAAAATAAAATGTATTAAATCGTGTGAACCCTCAACTCTAAATTTTAATGCAATCTACTTTTTATTAACTTGCTAATGTAAGTAGAGTCTACACCAAAATCCTCCTTCTCTTTCCATGAATTTATCCTTTCTTATAAGTTGTTTGGTATGAACATTCTGTATAGGTTATTAGAAAATAATTAGTTTATTATTTCACAAAATAATTTTGGTATTTTCCAGCTTGTAAGTCCCAGCCTTAAGATAACTCCACAGTCATTGATACCATATCCTGCAGTGACTCAAGAAGGCTGTGATATTTTGAATGCTTCAACATTGAACACTCATTGCATGATGTCAAATACAGCAATGCCAGATAACATGTTTGATGATTCCAATATTAATGAAGAAGTGATTCTTAGTCTAACTTCAGAACTTGATGAAACATGTTTTTGTAAGTTTGTTTCCAGGGTTTAGAATTAAATATTACTAAAAAGTGCAAAGTACGTAGAGTATGGTAGTATGGTCATATTCTAATATGTACTATGTATGTAGACATTTTTATAATGTTTATACTTACAATTTTTTGACAGAATTTCCTTAACATATCTAAAATTTATAAAGTTTTCTAGGCTCTTAGGAAATGTGATATTTATCTTTTCAACAAGAAATCATAAGGTATACAAACTAATCTTTTATTAATAGATTAAAAACCTAAACAGATTTGAGTTATTTTCAAGGTTTTTAGTAAATTTATTTTGTAGCTTCAGAGGCTTCATGAACATATATTATAAATAATTATTCTGTTATTAGTTAGTGCTCATAACCGTTAATTATGACTAATGTTAATAAAACCAATAGTATTGACAACTTAATAAATCTTCTGACTGAAAAGATTTAAAATTTACTGTAACAATCATCTTTATATTCATTTGGATTATTTTATCCATTTAATTGCAGTATATTCTTTCTGTATTCTCTAGAGGCGCACTAAGAAAGGATTTTAAAATATTTGGCCTTTAAGGGTTTAAACAACCCATAAAACAATAAATATTGTTTGTTATACTTTCCTTAAAGCTAGAAACCTGAAATTTTCTACATTTATTACAAGATACATATAAAAAGAAAAAAGGGTTTACATTTTGTCACGTTCTGGTAAGGAGTGAAAATGTAGTAACTTAACAACTCTTAAAACAATAAATATTAATTGTTATTCTTTCCTTAAAGCTAGAGAGCTGAAATGTGGTACATTTATTTCTTACAAGATACATATAAAAAGTAAACCAGTTTTACAATTCGTTACAATCTGCTAGGAGTGAAAATGTGATAACAACCTATACAAATAAATATACATTTTTAAACTTTTCTTAAAACTAGAGTGCTGGGTGATCTGCAAGATCCAGCTAAGACAGTGATTTACCAGTCTGTAGATTTACTGGTTGAAAAAAAGACGCTCTTCACTCTGAATTCTTTATTTTTTAGCCTACATACCGTGACAAAGACGATTTACGGGCAGCCAGTGAACAATAAATACCAAACTAATTGCAATACATGTAATAATTCACTTTTGTGAAATAAAAGATGAAAGAATGTGAGAGAAAAATATTACAATTATGTAACATAGGGATGAAAAAAAAAACCCTTAGCGTAGCACGGGTATACAGCTAGTATTACATATATGAATGAAATACACACATCAGATTACAGTAGAGAGAGAGAGGCAGTGGTATTGGGGGAACCAACAACGGAGGAGAGCCTGTTGCGCACAGCCTGCCGGTCTCTACTACCTCCGCTACGGGTTCTCCCACTACCACTGCCTATCTCGCCATCGGTCGCAAATTTACGCGTTTCACGCTATGTTCGGAAACATTTTTTCATATTTTATCAACCTTATTCAAAAATCAAAGCTATACGAATTGTAGGTTTTAAGTCTTTTCATACTTTCAGAATCCGTTTGTAAATTTAAATTGGGTCACTCAGGTTAATAGAGTGCATTATGCAAGATAACGACCTAAATTGTTTATACTAATAGTTTAATGCCACAAATTTAATATTTCACCTGTTTGAAGTACACATAATAAACAATTATTTTCCCGTAAGATCTGCCTTTAAGTAAATTAACAAAGATATGAATTTTTAAAAGGGGCTAATTTTAAGCATTTTCCTTACTTTTATCGCTGAAAAATGGACCAATTGGGGTCTAAAAAAAAAAACATTTTGTAGGTTTTTTTAATTTTCTACAAATATCCGATTGGAGGTATCATCATCCATTCATAACTTTTTATAATACTAAAGAAAAACCAAAAAAGACCTAATTTATTGTTGTTTTTGTTTATAAA
>JAGFPH010020792.1:0-13893 GCA_018207615.1 Philaenus spumarius | reverse complement strand
CTGTTTAGTAATTTAAATATGTTTGTGAGAAAGTATGTGCCAGTTCCAGGTACCGTTTATTTGAAAATAAGTATACAAAATAGTAGTTCAATAAGTTATTAGCAATGGTATAATTATATAATGTGTCTAACATTAAATTAAAAAAATATATTATGGAACCTCAGCTTTACGGAAAAACATTAAATCATGGATTGTTTTCCCCACCAGTTTCTGCTATGAGTTGCACCGGCCTGACATACTCCAAGCACAACCTTATTCTTAAAGCAGATACTAGATACCTTTATAATTTTACTTAATAGTATTTAGTTATAAGCAAATTTTTAATTTTGATTAATTATGTAGATGTCTTGCATATGCTCCAAGCTTAACCTTATCTTAAACCAGGTAAAACCTTATGCTTTTCGTACTAGTATTTTCTTATTAACATAAGTATTTTTTTATTAGAAAATCAAGTATTTTCTTAATTTTTAATAGTTAGCATAGTTTTTTTCAGAATAGTAAACAATGGACTTACATTTTTTTAATGTAGTATACAATCATCTATATTTTATCAATATAGTAAACAATGGCTTATATTTTTTCAGACATCTACAGTTGCATTTGGATGGGTGATTTACAAAATTCTCTTGACTCACAGCTGTAAAACATCTTTATGATCTTTAAAATGGTTTAATAATCTAGAAATTAGGTCAGTTTTTCGTGGGTTTAGAGATTTTGTATTGGTTGGTTTCAACATTCAATGATCTTTAAATATCTTTCCTGATCCGTTGCATTGGGTTGAAAACCAACATTTTTTTCTAAATGTTTCTCTTAACCCTAGAACTGGCACGGTTAAAGCTAAAATTGGCCAGCCCGT
Source organism: Philaenus spumarius (assembly GCA_018207615.1). Lineage (NCBI taxonomy): Eukaryota > Metazoa > Arthropoda > Insecta > Hemiptera > Aphrophoridae > Philaenus > Philaenus spumarius. Next base: position 13,037 of record JAGFPH010020792.1, on the reverse strand, counting down.
TTTGAGCGTTTTGCAAGCATATTTTTAAAAATTCGCCAAAAATAGTAAATGAACCCCAATCCAAAAGTGTTCAATAGCTTTTTTGTAAAAGAAACTTAAAAGAATTCAAATATGCCACTAAAAATTAGTTTATTTTGAAATTGTAAAAGTTATTAGCTCAAGAAACAAAAAATGTTCAGTAACGAAAGGAAAAAGTTCCACTTTAGGCCTACATAACAAGTAGTAAACATTTTTTGTATTTTTTTCGTAAGCATAAAAAAGTTTCGTAATTTAGTTCTAAATAGAACTGTATAAAAACATTTATCAATTTCAAATTTTTTATTTTGAAAAAAACCGTTTTTATGTTCCAAGTACACGACTGGTAACAAACCTAGGCCTAGATTGTACCGTCATTTACTAATATATGCTTTGCCCAAAAATGAAATATTATTATAACAAAGTGTAGAGGATAAATCAAAGAAAAGAACGGTATACTTGTCTTTCCTTAGTTCACAAAAGTGTTTAAGTTATATTTATTTGAATAACAAAATGACATCAATCTAATGAAAAGTCGCCAGTCTACAGCTGCGTAAGAGAACGGGACATTTGAATAGCGTGAAAACAAATGCGCTAGAGTTTCTCACCAGAACGTACATTTCAACTGTCTAGACGACAGACAAAAAAACGGTTATTTCTGGATTACTTCCCACCGTTACAAACTTCAGACTTTACTCTACAAAATGGTGTAAAGAAATCTGTCAAAACATAAGGCAGTGCCTTCACAATATCAATTGACAAATGGGCTGTTTCATTGGTTGAGAAACGTCCAATCGCAAGGGTTTACAGTAATTCTTGAAAAAAATAGTAATTTTATAGTGACATCTGATTGGAAGACACCAACAGAAAGATAAAATCTTGATGAATCCAATGGTATCGTTATAATTGTCAAAGAAATATTACTGTAGATGGTCTTAAACGTTGAAGAAGTGGGAAATAACAGTACAATTGTACGCACATTCGCGCACGGAAAGAGCTGTAGACCGATGTGCATATTTTAAAACGATGATTACGTATGTAAATATACGTTTTAAAAAAAAGTTGTAAATACAAAAATTAAAGTTTAATTCATTTCCTTTCCAATGGTGCCAGTTTTATTGCGATTGGATGATTCTAAGGGTTAAATTATCAATTATGCAAATATATGCAAATTTTCGCAAATGTTCGAAATTGTTGCGTTCTGCGCCTGAGAGAGGGTTATGCATGACCTTCTGTCACTTCCAGGGTTAACCACCAAAGTAGGCCTAAAACATAGCCTATCCATATTAAGACAATATTCGTCGTGATCTTTAAAATGTCTGAATCCATTGCATCAGCCTAACTGTCTACAAAATTTTATCCTGATCCCTAGCGGTACAACATATCTATTCAAATCCTTTACTTACCTCTGCAATGACTCCAGGACTAATGGACTGACCATTATGTCCACATCACCTTTCAGCTTTATTACAACTGTAGTCCTAGTACCACTTTCATTGCGGAAAGATAATAATTCTTCTTGCAGACCTGAGGAAAACCAAGAAACCCAATAATTTAAAATATATTCTTTTGAGAGATGTGTCATATAAAGCATATGAAGTGCAGATTGAATGTGTATAACTAAAATACTTTTAAATCTAAACACATGATTTAGTATTAGAGTATAGTAGCATTCAATTACAGTACATTTTAAACAATTTGTAATTAACTTTGAAAGTATTAAGTGCTAAATGAAATGAAACGGTTTGTTTGAAAAATATTTTCCTGTCGTGAATTAGCTTTCCTTAAAAGCTTAAAAAAGAATAGTGTTCTCTTTAAATTTTTATAAAACAGCTTCGATTGCATTAAACAATATTTAGTAGAAAATAATTAAGTATTAAGAGAGTCAAATGTCACTATAAAAATGTTCTTATTACATTAAACCAAATTACGATGTGATGAAAACGATCGGAAAACTATTTTTTACAATCCGTAAAAATTATAGGCGTTAGGAGTATATAATTTATCACAACATCAATTACATTGTTAGTGTGACCATTTAGTTTTTTTATCGATTTCTGGAGTATCCTTTGGCGTTCAAAGAAAGTACTCAGCATTAAAGAGCCAAAACTTTAGTTTGTTTTGAAATGGAGTAATTTAACTTTAAAAACATAAAATGGCTTCCATTGTAGAAAAATTTAATGAAACATTATAAGATTTTTTTGAAAAACTACAAATTATTGATGTAAAATTTAATGTTGATATAAATCGAGTCAAATGTATTATAGAAAAGTTTTGATTACAAGGCGCTAGATAAACTGTCCAATTGGCATTGAGGTATGTATGCATAGCCGGATTTAGGCATGGACAAAATATGCACCTGGGACCACTGCGGCAAATTTTGGGAAAAATAAATACAGTAGTAGACTCTCATAAATCCGGACTGCTAATCAAGAATATTTTTTAAAAATAAAAATCGGTAAAACTCACTTGATTTCTCCGCATAGCATAAAAGACATATATTTTGTACCTTCGGGCGCTCCATGTTTCAATGAAATTGACGTTGTTTATGATTTACAAGGCAGTGGAAGTTTCTGTGCAGATGTGTTAGTTACATTAGTTGATCGTTCTTTTTTTAGTTTGGTGCAATAAATCTCTAGGAATTAATTTTCATTCCTTATGTTTTATAAATAAATTTCCAACTAGTAGTGTTGTCTCTTATGTTTATTTAAAGTGTTTGGAACAGTAATGTAGATTCTTTTTTATTAAAACCGTTCAATAAGTTCACAAACTTAATTTTTTAATTTCTATGTTTTACTTAATTGCAGTCCAGTACTGTATTATGTACATCACAGTACCATAAGTTTATGTGCCGGAGTGTTAAAGTACGGTTGGGCATCGGCAAGGTGTGGCGGCGATAGTATGTGCGGCTTTCCATCGCTTTTATCGGGCGCACGGCCGACTTATGCCCAACTCCGGGAGATCCGGATTTTTTGGAATCCGGATCAGCCATCCATCCCATTTGTCCGGATTTTTGAGAGTCTACTATATTTTTAAAAACAGCAAAGGTTTTCCCAAAATTTTAAGACGAACTCTTATATTATTTTAAGGAAATGTAATGCTGGCTTTACTATTAGCTTCTGTGTTACGAGGAAGGGCAGCAGTAGAAGGTAGCAAATAGGCGATGATAAAAACCTAGGTTTTTCGCCTTTAAAAACCACAAAAAAAAAATAGAAGGTAAAAATGTGTACTGTAGAGCGTACGAGGGGGAGGGTAACACCTTTGTGATTCTACGGCTCTATTCGGGAACCAATCAGAGATATGTTTACATCTCACATGTCGGCTGTTTAGCTTGTGCAAGTCAGTAATGTAAAGATTAAAATTATGGTTTTTTTCTCATTTCACTCCGAGATTGTTTAAGTTTAATATAGTGATAAGTTTAAAATATTATTTTAAAATGTTATTTATGCTAGCCTGTGCGTTGTGATTTCTCTAATAGTGTAGAGTGCATACTTGTGAAAATAAGTTATTCAGTTTTTTATAGTTTAGTGTTACAATTTCTTAACTAAAAAAATAGACGAACGAAAGAGGCTTGGCGGCGCAAGAAAAAAAATATATGATGTTGGATATTTAAAAAAAAATCAATCAACATGTAGAGGAAACTTCTTCACAATTTAACACTAACCCTGTGACTAATCAGCAGGGGAAAAAATTCATATAACGATGAAAAAAGACAAAGTGGTATTTGAGGAAAACAAAGCTGTTTTCCGATGTTGAAAGAAAAGGGCAAGTTTTTCGAGAATTTAATCTACCTCTAGTGAAACAAACGATTTGAAGCCCAGTAATGATCCGGTATTTTTTAAAGTAAACAACGCTACTAAAGAATATTTTGCCAAAAATGGATTTAATCAAAATAAAGATGGCGACTTTGACCAATCCAAACGGACTTACCTTAAAAAAAAAACAGATTTTTGAACAAATCATAAAAATCATTATTTGATCTAATGGAGATGTGGTGAATAGGGAATATTTAATTTATTAGCCAAACCAGTGATTTTTGTTTTGTAGATGTGTAGGAATAATAATACATAAAATAATTATTTAGAATTAATTATTGTTAACCTAATACCAATAATTGTGTATAGGCATCTAGTAAATAATCAGAATAAGTTTGTACATGAATTTATAGTGAAAGAGGAAGGCTGTAGTAGAGGAGGACAAACAGTAGAATTTTGGAGGAGGAGTCGTGCGGCAAGGATTTAAGAAGGAGGTGGCGACAAATGTTTTTTGAGCCCAAGACATAAGGGCGCGAGATATGTAAAGCCGGCCCTGTATGTATGATAAGTATAAGTTTTAGTATTAGAGGGTTAAAGCATAGAAGAGTATTTGTGGAGCGGTGGTGGTATGAAGAAATCTGTAATTTCAAGGTATGCCAGCAGACCACAGAATAAGGATGGAACGTATATCCTCAGGGATCAATCCTCAAATAGGATCCCATGCATCAAGATCAGTCGTCAAACCATGGTGTACGAAAGACTGATTTCTAAAAGTGCGGGTGGATTTGCTTTTCAAAGAAATTACCTTGGGAGCAAAAGCCCAGAGTTTTCCCCTGGGTCACCTCCCTCTATCTGTTTACAGGTCTCACCCCACTATGACCCCTTTTTTGTTCATAAGCAAAAAAGTGTCAAAACATGTTTCATTGCATTGTCATTATAAATATAACCGTAAAAATACAAATTCAATGAAATATTTACTAAAGAATACAGTAGTAGTAACAAACTTTTTCGACTAATAAAAAGGGGGTTTTCTTCTGGAGTTATACCTTCTTCCTGTTAAAAAAAAATTGCTAACAGTAGAAGAAAATAATTTTTTAGTTATAAAATCTGTTTACAATAAATTTCCTTCGAATTTTGAATCACCTGTATATTGTTTAAAAATTATGAAAACATTAAGCAGTTTGATATCTTTCATCAAATCCTCCAGTTACTAACCTGCATCCAAATCATTGTTGTTGCCAGGACTAAAGCCTTCCATCTTCTCCCAGTTGTAAGGATGAGTAGGAGTCTTGCTTGACGGAGGTGGTGGTGATGTATTAGTACCTTTATCTCTGTTGACCATCTTTAACGATGTAAAGCCTTCAACAAGAGTTTCGAATCTTGGAAGATATCGGCTTCCTACAAGAAATATGAAATACAAGGTTATATAATTATTATAATATTTCTCACTTCAAAATACTCTTGAGTCTCCAATCAATTAGCTGCCGTTTTAATTATAGCTATTCAGGAATAGACACAATATGTGTGTACTTGGGCCATATGGAGCAAGCTTGGTCAATGTGCATGCACCACTCACATCATGTCATGACCTATCCTGAGTAGCTCAGAGTCTTCTTTTTCTGTTTGAGTCTTTTCGGACAAAGCTCTACTTTCTTGCATTGCTGTTTTTATCTAAGATGGTGGGAGAAGATAATATGCAACAGTTAAAAAAGAGACAAAAGGTGAGAGTGGTCAGATAGGAAAATTGTATGTTTAGCTGAGTTTGCAAGAGGCAGCGGAAGTGAGGTGTTGTGGAATGGAAAAATTGCTTCACTCTTTTAACTCCTCAATGTCTGCAAAGAAAACGATCTTTTCTGCACAATAGTTGCCATGTGGAAAGTATTCAGAGTAAGTACGTATAAACCCTTCTTTGCCCCAGTGTGTACCTTACTTGACTTGAGATAACACTCGAATATTGTCAATCCGGTTTATCTCTCTTAACTTCATTAGTTTACACTAAGCTACTATGCCTTTGTTGTATTATACAGTAAGTCCTCTACTTACGAACTTTCGAAGTTACGAACAAAGCTCCAGGACATTAAAAATGATAGACAAGAGGCAAGAAGAACGAAAAGTGGCTCAACACGATTGGCTGTTAGCTTTTGCTGTACATGCATGACCGATGCTATAACCGGTCATTTGAGTTTGGACTGTAGTCGCACTGACAAGTTTCCAAAAACAAGACACAAACGAAAATAGATTTTCGAAAGTTTCAGCGACTGTACACGATGCCCTTACATGCTATAAATTGATACTGAACGAAAAGAAAAGAACTGCTACTCAAACTTGTATTACTCAGTTGTTTAATAAGAACTCTAAAGAGGCCTTCCAATCAAACTCTAAAGAGGCCTTGATGTTGTGGGAGATCCAATGCCATTAACATTATGAATAGACTACCTACACTATTTAAAGTGTTTTTTTTTAAGTTTTATAGTAATTACAGTGTTATAATTTTATTTAAAAAACAGTCTACTTTTTTAATTTATATGTATGTAATGTCAGGGCTCTACAACAAGGGCTAAACTGTTTCTTTGATCTCGGCACTGTGCCGCCAGTTTCACTCTGACATCACCATGCTGATACACACCAGCTGGTAATATTTCAGTAATGTGCACGCAGTCGTTAACTCGCTGTTGTAACTCGATGGAAAGGCTTCAGTAAAATAAAATTTAGATATTCTTAATCTACATAAAGTACGGATTCTAACAGTATAAAAAACTTTTATTTTAACAGGTATTTCGAATTTTAATAATTCAAAATATTTGAGAATTATCACAGACTGACATGGAAAAGTTACTAAGCGAGAAAATTCTTTATTTTTGGGTTATAAACAAACTTCCAGCGGGAAAGTTGTAGCCAATGAATTGATCTAAACCAGTGTTTTTCAACCTTTTTCATGACACGACCCCCCTAGTATCAAAAAATATTTCGCGACCATCCAACCTTTTTTTCCATGCATGTTAAAAATATGTAATACTTACAAAAATTTTAGGCATTTTTGCGTTATTTGCAATCTGATATAAACATATAGCCTAACTAAGTATTAAGTACGTAAAACATATAATTTTAAATTGAATACGTGGCCAATTGATAACTAACAAACAAATACAAACATATTAGATGTATATAAATAAAATTATATTATTTTATAAATCTACACACACATTCTAGAATATCGTTAATCATTAACTTCATGAAATAGTTAATTGCAATAATTCTAAATTATCCAAAACACTACTGCAAAAACATATTGATCTAATGCCATTATGTTTAGAACTAAAAGTTAGTTTTTTTTTAAACAGTTGGTGAATTTTAAACATGAAATATTACAAAGAATTATACACTAAACTGCAATCATACAATCTACAAAAATTAAACTCACTACAATGAGTATACTGTAGCCAGAAATCTTGGTGCAAATCCTATGCTTAGTTATACCATTGTTGGGCACTACATGGTAAAACCATAAATGACAAAAATACCTTATAGCCAAGTTCTGTTTAGTATTTTCTTATTTAAATAAATATCAAGACTAGTTTCAAATCATTGTAAAGACCAACATTGTGTGCTGGTAGGAAATCATGATAATTTGTACGCACCTACATAACCAAGTTTGCCATCAGCTGTTGGCTGAAGGAGAGGAACACTGAATGCATCAGAGCCAGGAGGTAACGAAGATTGTACCCAATTGCTGCAACCAACCTAAACACATGGAAATCTTGAAGTGAACAGAGTTAAGAGAAAACTAGAGGTAAGGGAGGAATATTCAGTATTGTACATTTTGAAAATTGTATTCTTATTGAATTTGCTGAAAGTTATAACATATTAATGCTCATTACTAAATAAACATTAACAAGACAATTACAACTAAAAAAAGTCAAATAACACCCGAATTAAAAAACAATGAATTAATTAAACTAAACAAATAAGTCTTGTACACTAATTAAACAAATAAGAAAGAGCACTGTGGCGACAAAATCACACTGATTTGAATAAAAACCCTGAACCACAAAACAAGAAACAAAAACAATAACTAAACAACCCTCTGAGGATGATGCCCATGTCATCGAAATGTACATAAGGGTAGCGTTAAACATAACTTACAATTTAGTTGTTTAGTTATGGTTTTTGTTCCTTGTTTTGGGGTTCGGGTTTTCAAATCAGTGTGTTTTGTACACTATTTAACGTTTTTTGCTTTTTAACGTTTTTTGCTTTTTAATTCTTCTTATTTAATAAACATTGCTTTTACCTGTGACAAGTGGTTGACATAGCTGGACATGAGAAGAGGTGATTCAACAATGGGTTTGTTAACTTGCATGTGCAGATTTACTAAAGCTAAATCTTCTTGAGATGACACGGCAGATATAAACGATGTGCTCGACACAGAGTGTGTGTCGGATGAGTCTATCAACACAGTAGATGCTTCCTGTAACCGTCATCATACAACAATTCAGGAAATGACATACTATTTAAAACAACAACTCACATTATACACACAATACTGGCATACTGGAATGACAATACCTGAGTTTCAAGAGAATCATGCAATCCTGACATGCTGACAGCACCATTTGTCATAAACCTAGGACTGACAGAACGAGGAATAGCATGCCGCAGTAAAGATGTTGTTGTTAGCATTCTTGGAGACTTTTGTTCTTCACTCTGAGAAACAATGATAAAGCCATCCGATCAGTTAATACATTTTTCAGGGACTGTTTAGTATCACAACCATATATAATTAGTGTAGACACATTTTGCTTACTGATTTACTAATCACTTCTAATAAATAAACCAGAAAAGTTCTGTCCCCAAAAAACATAAAATTTTAAAAGGGCTGTTTATCATGATTAAAAATAATAATAACTCACAGAATATATTATATAACATATACATTTTGTTGTGTAAAATGTTCTTTGGCTTTTCTTCTCTCTGGAAGTGTTGTTTCACTTTGTTATGCAATATTTTAGCAAACATCTCATATACTGAACTAACAATCAAACTGATTACCAAGACTGGAATAAATATTTGTTGATGGTGGGAACCAGTAAAAGGTGACCCTTTCAAACACAGTATTACCAGAGCAGGATTGTATTACACTTCTGGTAGACTCAACCGTTTAGTTACATTTCAAAAGAATATTAATGAATGCAATAGAGGAGTATGAAATACATAAAGCCTTCAGATGACATATTAAATAACCAAATTTTGTTTCATTCCCACCAATTATACGGTACGGCTACTAACCACTTTAATAATATAAACAGAGATAACGATATTTCATCATACCGTCAGTACTCCAAGGAGCACCTTGAGATGCGCATTCATTTTATTTTACGTGTTAGTGTCTATGTCATGTTGGAATGTAAATGTTCATAACATTTTAATGTACGACGATCTCACCAGAGTGAATATGACCATATGATGGACTTATGGGTCCGAAACATGTCGTCAGAATACCCCGACAAGAAGTCACAAGACGGACCTTATTAAGGTAATATAATTATCATTTATTTACATTATGCTTTATTCCATTACATTATTAAATAAAACTAGTTATAAAAGAAAAATTACATAATTTCTTTTCCAAACATAGATGTAAAACCATTAGGGGTGTGCAAGATCTCAAAACTCTCGAGCAGAACGAAAAATAACTTAGCAAAGAAGAGATTTAGTTTTATATAACCTTGGGTTTTAAAATAATGCCAATTGATTATTTACCTAAAAATAAATATCATTATTTACAAATTAATTATAGCATATATAGTGAAAAGGTTTATTAATCTATAGCCAACTGTTACAGTACATATCTATGAGATAATTATGTTTTTGTAATATCATTCATAAACTTACAGCAAATCGAAAGAAGGTTAACTTATTATTAATTGATCGCCATATGCATTATGGCATTATTTTCATTATATTTCTTTCAAAGATGTAAAACGGTATTTGATATTTCTCGCTCTCAACTCAAGATTCCAATTTTGGTCCATACTTGTCCCTAAAACACTATTTTCATTATTTCTCGATCTCGATAAATTGTATTTAATAAATTCTCATTTCTCGCTTGTTGATAAACATCAGCTCTCGCCTTTTTCTCGATCTCGATAATTTGTATTAAATAACATCCTGTTCTCGTCTCAAAATAAAAAAATCAATCTCGCACGCCCTTAAAAATCATTATATTTCTTTTATAACAAATTAACTACTGTGTTGGAGATTAAAGTAACAATTATTTTGTTCACATCAATGTTCTGCTTTGCTAGATATTAATGGTAAACATTATGTTTCTGTTGATACTCATTCCCATGTAAACCGTACATAGCACTAATCTATTTAAATGTAATTAAAATAATTTGTTTTTTACAAATCACAATATACTCAGAGAAAATAAATTTCAGCACACACATGCTCTGATGCAAGGGTGATCCTAACAAGCAGATGCAATTACACTATTACCTCTTTAGTATGGCTTTTGGTTCTTATATGACTGAGAGTATTGACTGACCTGTTCAAGCCGCATATTGCTGCGATGCTCTGGAGTATGTATTTCATGATCGCTGCGATGGCTAGATAATCGTGGTGAATATAGTTCATTTGTATTAGACTGTGCAGCTATTCCACTTCCACCAACACTCATCTCGCTTCCAAATCTTTTCCTAAAAACATTTATAATCTCAATGTTCAACACACACTTCTTTCATAATTTATATACACCCTAGCACATAATGCAATTAATCAAGCTATCAAAAAGCTATTAAATAAGACAATGTTTTACAAGGTCTGTTAAAAAAGTACCAACTATATATTTTTCCTGGAAACGTATTTGAATGTGAATGGTAAATAAAACATAGTAGAGAGTAGCACTAGTAATGCACATATGTTAGTTTTGTAACTTCATAGAGTTTGTTAGACGTTGCTTGGTAGTCAATCAGTTTATTAATGTGATAGTTGCTTGTTTCATTTTCATTTTGTATATGGTAACAAAAATGTTTAACAATGTTATTGTATAAAATTCTGCTAAAAGCTCGGTGATACTCAAAGCATAAGAATACTAAGGAATGTGTACGTAAAAATTACTTAAGAAATGAAACTTACAACAAAAAAATAGAGGGACGAATGATAAGTGCGATGCCATAATTGCAATGCAATAGTTCAGTGATAGGTTGATATCAATAAAATATCAATAAAACATTTGTAGTAGGATTGTAATTGACATTATTTCTAACGATCACATGTTATGAAGATTTGTACAACTTACTTATCACAATTACTAAGTTTTGATTATTGAATTACTGATCAGCAAAATATTTAATGTAATATAAAATGGAAAACAAATTTTGTTTGAATCTAAATACTTTATATTCGAGAGTTTGGTTATTTCAAAATGTGTACACATACAATTCATATTGAATTTTAACAAATATATTCATTCTTTGTTTAAAAAAAAAAAACTTTTGTCAACATCAATTCTGTTACAACTGAATTGATTTTGATAAAAAATTCATAGCTTGAGAGGATTTCAAAATAAGGGGGGGAAGTGACTGTCGGGGATTGGAGACGAAATAGATCGAAAATTGAAAAGTGGGTATCTCAACGGTATTCAAATAAAGAAGAGGCTAGACAATCAATGAAAAAAAGCGAGCACGAACAAACTTCAGAGGCACTATTTTTGTGGTTTTTATTAAAGTAGCTTACAGTATTCAGTTTCTTTCATTTGAGACATTATCAAACCTTCTTTGTTTATTTAAAACTATATTATTTAAAGCCAAATAAAATAGATTTTGAAGTAATTATGGCTCCAAAACAGACTATAACGACGTAAATGAAACGGGAACTCGCACCTCAATGGTTTTCTCATGGCCTACCATATCATGCGAGTTTATGCTTATCCGAGGTCTGCCCGGTCCCAATAACTTCGGATAACCAAGGTTCTACTTTACATATAAAACTGGTAAAGCAACAAAATATACAAACACCACATATTTTTAGCACTAAAAAACCTAAAGATTAGGCAAATCTGTTCACTCATCACAATAACATCCATTTAAATAATGTAGTCACTTTATTTTATATAAAATGCAACCTACTTTGGTCCAGTGGGTTGACCATTACTATCTTGTCTGTACATTCCAATGGAATGACGGAGTGACGATGATCTGCTAGAGGGTAAATTAGTACCTCCAACCATTCCTGCACTCAATTCTTCTTCTGCAGAAAAGAATGCTTCAGACTGGTTCTCACTGCACATGGATACTGTACGTTCAACTAAAACTTCTTCTCTCTCAATCGAGTGGTCAGATTCTGATGTGTTTACAATTCCACCCTACAAAAATAAATGTTCAAGTTAATTAGTTCTTAGGCGAATGAAAATTGTCTACCATTGTTAAGTCAAATTATGTTGAATAATACCTATTTATTGACTTTCTTCAAATAAATTAAATTCTACATCATGCTGCTGCATCTTCTTATTAATATCTCAACTTTATGTAAAATTAAGATTTTTGTACACAGAATTAAAGGTTTTCATTGTAGAAAGGTCCCCGGAGAGGTTAATAAATTACCTGTTACAGATCCATTACATTATCCACTTATTTTCGGGTTAGAAACCCTACCACAGTTTCATGTGACACACTTTTATCAAACATCAGGTATTTAAACTTACTCGCCTCAGCCCCAGTTATTTGTAGAGTCTAGAACCAGCACTGGTACTAATAACTAATGCCGGATGACATATTTAATCCTTAAAGATGTTTTAACAATTATTATTTAATATTTTTAAACCTTTTGTAACTGATCTAATGATGGATGATGTTTCACCTGAAATCATGTTATTGTTTTAACGAATGTCAGACCTATGACAGGTAATTTATTTACCTAAATTTACATTTTTTTTTTTCAAAATAAGTTGAATTGACAAGGTTAATCACAAGGTGGTTAGTATATAAAAATGTTAGAAAGGTTAAGACAAAAACATAGACAAAAATTACATCATTCTAAAAATAAAATTACTTATAAGTTGGTAATAAAAAGTACTAATGTCCGAGGAAGGAAATTTAAATCAAAGCTAAAGGGACATGACAAAAGTTGCAAACTAGACCAACCATATTTACAATCATCTAATTTATTAGACTTACTAATTCTCAATAATTTTAAGGCTCACAAAATGAAATAAACGGTACCAGGAACTGGCACATACTTTCTCACAAACATATTTAAATTACTAAACAG
>JAGFPH010020791.1:0-13895 GCA_018207615.1 Philaenus spumarius | reverse complement strand
ATTTTGTTGCCAGGTGCCCAATTTTGTCAGGTTTTAGAAAACAAAAAGTAAAGAAGACTTTGTTTCTTATTTGAACGGGCGAGATTAGCTTAGTCTCTATAAATATTTGAGACAGTCGTGGAAGTATCGATGGTTTTTTGTAAACGAGTTTAATTACAATGATAACGATGCTTAAATAAAGCTACTATACGATTTGTTAAACTATGTTTTGCTTTTCAGTTTAGGTTAATTGTAATTTTGTTGTTTCATTTTATTAATATTGTGGGGTTTAAAAAAATTTTGGTTTTGACTTTTTGTTTTAGGAAGTTAAGTTTTCTTCTCAATGGGTACATCATGAATGGGTAACTAAGAATGATATCATGTGGATGCTTAGTTTTTTCAGTCATGGTTATTGCAGAAGTTTTTTATTTTAGTTTTGTTAATGTTATTAATTTTGTTTTTCCTATTTTAGTTTTATAAATTATCTGATTGTTAGTTTTAAATTTCCTTTATAATAGCACATAGCCAATAATTTGTATTCTTTGTAATTTTATCATTATTTGGAACTCATGTTTGAATTTTTTAGTTAGACTATTTTTTGTGTAAGTGTTTAGTTTATTAATAAAGAGTGCCAACCCAGCAGACGGTCTATGGACCATAGCTGAATGAGTGTTAGTTGAAACAGAATTGGTTTAAAATGTAATTATGTCTCAAATAAAACACTTTTTATTATTATTATTATTATTATTATATACTCCTTAAAGGGTTAAACTTCAACATTGACACTTTGTTTCAGCATCCAGTACACAGGTTACAACTTTTTTAGCAGAGGCTTTGTAATAATCGGATAACACCGTTTAACAAATTACCTTAAGTTATTAAAAGTTTACCGTTTGATAAATTTACTAATCAGATTAGAGTATGTTTACTGAATCTTGTTCATAACTTACTTACTGAACTTTCAAAACAAATTTTAATTTAGCTGCTTATTAACTTTCTTTCTGTGGTTTCCATATTTCTATTTTAAGCTTCCAAATTACAAATCTTTAGTCGTATTGTTTTGTATAATCGCTCACAGTAGAACCCCGCTAATCCGTCACCAACAGGACCGAGATGTTCACAAAAAAAGGTTGGATTATCAGAGGACCACATTTATTTACATTAAAACTAATAAAACAATTTTAATCTAGCTGCTTATTAACTTTCTTTCTGTGGTTTCCATATTTCTATTTTAAGCTTCCAAATTACAAATCTTTAGTCGTATTGTTTTGTATAATCGCTCACAGTAGAACCCCGCTAATCCGTCACCAACAGGACCGAGATGTTCACAAAAAAAGGTTGGATTATCAGAGGACCACATTTATTTACATTAAAACTAATAAAACAGTTTTAATCGAAAATACAGAACAAGAACGAAGCAAACACAAGTTCTGTACACTAATTCATGAAGCACTAAAAATTTAATATTCTTATTGTTTTTTTCAGGTCGAAAAAAGTCGGTAATGTTCTTTTGCTTAGCAGACGAAAATCTCGATTTAGACGTGTCAACGATCTACTAACTCTCATCGAAAATGATAAACCAGCGAGTCATGACTATATGTACAGAACTTTGATTTAAATTGCTTTAGGATTTAGAACCACACGGCCTAAGTGGGAAGAAGGGGCTCGCCATGTGCTAGGCCAATCAGAAATGGATAATTGTGCCCTGTGTTGCCAGATTTCTGTTAAATTGCTTGATAATGCAAACAGGTTGTAATATATGTGAGTTTCAGGGATTTTAAACACTTAAATAGAGGTATAACGTAAAAGGGGTCGTAAGGTAAATTTTGGACATTTAGCCTAATTTAAAAGATTTAGTTATTTCATAAAAACAATAAGCATAGAACTTTAAAGGGAAATGCAGACATATTAATTAATAATTCAAAATAAATCTTACGTAATATTTAATCTCATATTTAAATTCAATTTTGTTTAAATTATTAAATTGTGTTTCATGATGTGTCAAAATATGAAAAACATTTAAACGACATTGGAGAGTTTGAAGCTATGGTCTACTAATTCTCTAGCCAGTGATGTATGAATATCACAGACTATCTCAGACATTCAAAGAACTTAATTTGCTATGTTATGTTGGCAGCATGTAAAATCAGGCGATGTGACGTCATACTGTAAAGAACGTTAACAAAGAACAGGCTTCTTTCTCACTTACATAAAGGAACTAGAGCAGATCAGACCTGTCTACAGCCGCTCCGGCAAAATGGTTTTATTTAGTGCTTTTTGCGGTAGTTAGAGTTATAACACCGTCAAAATATGTTTTAGTAAGAATAGAGACAGTGATTTTATCATGCGATAAACAAATATGAAGTTTACCCGTAATGTGCCGTAAAATAACGACTTGGAAAATCTGAGTAGAAGCATGGCGTGGGTGCAGCATCTTTACACAAAGATTGAACAGTGAGTGTTTTATAAACCGAATTCAAAGTGGCTAGAGTGCGACGAGTGAACAATCATGGGGTTTTTCTAATTTAAATTCATAATTTTTCTGTGTTGTAAGTTTTCTTTCATAAATTCATAAATTTTTCTTAAGTGCACTATAAAACGAAATACGTAAGTAACAAGAAATAATTTTCATTAAGTCTGCATTGAACATTTTATTAATATAATTTGTTGTAGTTTTAAGATAATGTGTTTAACAATTAATGTGAATGTTTGAGTGTACGACTGTGATAAGTAGAATGACTTGCCAAATTGAATTTGATAATTGCTTATGTGTGTTTTTTGCAAACTAAAAAATGGTAAATTAAAATATTAATGCCAGCTACTATGATTTCTTAATTTGAGTTTTCTCATTTCCAGAAGTACTTTATGGTAAACGAACCTTGTGATAGTAATAATTTTAATTTCAGTTTTCTTTATAAGTGAATCAAAATGGCGACAGTTGAGATTGTGGATGGTACGTTTTGGAGGTATGCACTCTGTGGTGAAACATAGATGGCATATTTCTGGGATGATCGGTCCTGCGCAGGTCAACTGTACGCACAGATACGATAGATTAATGTGTAACAGATATTTAATGATCAACTGTTGCAGTCACAGATATGATCATAACATAACCTAACTTCAGTTTTGGGATTATGTTTGTTTGTTTTCATTGGGAATAAGGTGTTGTAATATTTTGAAGTGATAATTTAATTAAATAATTATAGTAAATGGATTGAAGATAGGATATAATAAGTAATTGTTACACAGTAAAGGTTTTTTTTTTATTAAAAATAACTTAGAAATATTTTTGTCAAAATTAATTTTTTATTTTTCATTTTTTTTTTATTTTTTATTAATAAATTGTTTGTAAACGGCTTGCATAGTGGCAGCACGTTACAAGGTGAACTGCAATCTGTTTTGTAATTCTTGAACCAATTGCTTGATAAGAAACTCCGTAAACATAAACAATCGCCGATAGAGTGGTATGGTCGTACTAAGCGAGAAGTCGGTTTACCCGAGGTTGGACTAGCGGGGATCTACTGTATTATTATTTTGTTGTTAATAAGTACCTTTGCAACAACTCCAAAATAAACTAGTGTAAATGTGAAAATCAAACAATATATTTCTTTATCTTATTGTTCTTATCATAAGCTTTAACAGTAGGGTACGGTATAATCCCTTTGATAAAAATAAGAATGTTTATACTTTTTTAATGTAAAATGAAGTCTAAATTTAATTATGTTTTGCTAATACCTTTCACCAGCATTCGAGTGTATACATTGCTTCATTATATTTTCTTCATAGGCATATTTAATTTGAAATAATCAAATTTTTTGCAATATCCTCTACACAACCGACAAAAATTAATTTCTTCTCATAAGCACTAATTTTGGATTTGTGTGTGTGTGTGTGCAATTCTGTTCCCTTGCAAGGAAGACAGATTTTGGAGCGTATAAATTCAAGGGACTTTTATTGTTTCTATTAATAATTGTTTCAACAACCAGTGGTACTGATCCTGGGCCTTTGTTTTATTAATAAATTTCATATTTTTGTAACATGATATGTGTTATTATTATGATAACATAATAACACTTTTTTAAGACAAAAAGCACCAACGAATTATCATCACCTGAAATCAACTTTTTCCATTAGGTAAAAACAAAGACTTCACCTGGATTTGATCCAGGACATTTGAGACTTGTGCTCAGATACACTGATCCCAAAGGCTTCAAGGCCACCTGAGTGTTCAACTTATTGTTTATAACCAGTTTAAAATAATTTAATCCATAAAAACAAATAACTATAAGCATAAACAACGCACAATCTTTATATTAAACTTTAATCACTGCAAAACTGTACAAGTTATCCTGGAAAGCTCTCTTAATTCTCTAATGCCAAAGACCTAAACTAATACCCATTGTTTTGTGTTTTATTATAAACAGTACTATTTGTTCTCTACTTTATTTAAATAAAATTTATATATGTTGTATACCCATATAAAGTGCAAAATGTATTAAATTTATTTTATGTTTTAATTTAAATCTGTTGACATATAGGTTAATACCTAGAGCCTCAATAGAAGTTCCACCATACTAATTTCCCCATCATTAACATATTCTATGAATGTTTGCAATGCCTGATAAATTTAAGCTAATGACAGTATTCTAGAAGACAGGGGTCAACAAGACTAGACATTCTTGTAGCTTTATCTAATTACAACAAGTTAATAGGTATAAGTTTTTATTCACTACAGTTTAGGTATAAACTGGTAAAACAAACATTTGCTTTCTAGACAAAACAAATGTGGAGTAGAAACAATTGCCTTTTGTTTATATTTAATAAAATCCTTGACTTTTGCTATAAATTTATTCACAACATCCCATGGGAGGCTGTCGTAAGGTCAAGGTCTTTCAAAGACTTTGTTTACATCAAAATATACAAAAGAACAAACAGATTTTATTTAATGCCATGGTGTAAGTAGAAAGTAAACTTACATTTTTGACAAATAGATAAAACAGTAAATTTTAACCTCCTGAACATACCTTTAGGCAAAGCCTCAGTTCTCGTTTCACTTCCCTAGGTGGTGCTTCAATCTTAATTTTTGGCAACAAGTCTTGAATCACACCAATCTCCTGAAAAATTTTTAAACCAAAAAGTTTAGTTTTAGTAACAATAAGCTATAATCTACTAGTTTCAACTCTCTTATAAAAATGTCCCATGTTAGGAAGCCAATTTATAATATACAGTAGACTCTCAACATTCCGGACTAATGTGACGGATGGCCGATCCGGATTTCTCGGAGTCGGGCATAAGTCGGCGGTGCAGCCGATAAGAGCGATGGAAAGCCGCACATACTATCGCCGCCGCGCTGTGTCGTTACCCAACGGTACTTTAACACTCTGGCACATCAACTTATGGTACTGTAATGTACATAATTCAGTACTGGACTGCAATTACGTAAAACACAGAAATGAAAAAGTTAAGTTTGTGAACAGTATTGAACAGTTTTAATAAAAAAGAATCTACATTACTGTTCCAAACACTTTAAATAAACAAAGGAAACAGTATGTAAAAACAACACTACAAGTTGGAAATTTATTTATAAAACATAAGGAATGAAAATGTAATCCTAGAGATTTATTGCAGCAAACTAAGAAAAGAAGGCCCGAAGGTATAAAATACATATAATTTATGCTAAGTGGAGTAATCGCGTGGGTTTTACCGATATTTTATTCAAAATATATATATATTCCCGGTTAGCAGTCCGGATATTCCGGAGTCCGGATTTATGAGAGTCTACTGTACTAGTTTGTCTGAAAAAAATACTTCACGTTTGCCGAATTATAATGTACAAGATGTTCAGCTGAGCTTTCATTAACAAGAATATTAATTTTCTCTGAATGCCTCACCTGTGAAGCCAAATTTATTACAAAATATTGAAAATTAATAGATAGGCTGACTCTTTTTATATTGCAATATAAAGGTTATTTAAACTGAAATGTTTAATTATTTTTCTTTTTCAATCAAATATAATTTAATTTTGTTTATCTTATGAAACTTATATAGAGCACTTTTTTATATGACACTATTTTATTTACAATGAAATGAATTTATTTATTTGATTAGCTTTACATTAGCTAAACAAAACAAATTATTACAAAACTCTTCATCTCAGGTTAAAGGAATCTTGGCTTGTTAAATATGCAATCCAAAAAATATACTTAAATCTAATACAATGAAATACTTACAACTAATTTCTACAAAGTCCTAAATAAAAGTTCAAAGTCCGAATGTTGAATTTAATATGTGATCGATCGATTGTTCAAGAAATCTGTACTATTATTATAAAGAGGTAAAATTTGTTTGTTAGTTTGTAGGAGAAATACCTGGAACTACTGAACCGATTGAAAAAAACAGTTTTACTAATAAAAAGCTACACTATCCCTGAGTAACATATTCTATAATTCATTTTGATAAAAACATTTTTTATTTCAATATTTGTAAATTTAGTCGGAAAAAATCATAGGTTAGGCCTAGACTGATGAACAACTCATATTTCTTGAATGTATTCACTACCACAGCAACCAATTGAATAAAATAACAGATAAAAAAGCTGTTTGCTCTAATATTTCCATTAAAAGCCGATTTCAAACTTTGAAGGAATTATTTGTATTTCTAACTTTTAGGTTAGGTTTTTATTAAAGTGTAGACCTGAGCCATGTAGGTTCTTTTAACCTTTATTATAACTACTGTTATAAAATATACTAAATAATTTTATTTGCACATTTAACATTATTTACCATCTAACCTTTGAGGTTATTATTAATCCTACACCTTTATTATAAAGAAAACAGAACATGATTATGTGTACAGAAAGTTTTAACGGCGTTGGCGTGCGGAGAACGCCGAGATTTCCCCTAGTATATATATAAATTCGATGATTCATAGTTAGTTTTAGTTTTTAATTTAGTTTTCTTTTCTTAAATGTGGATATAATTGATTTGATATTACCTTCAATGGAAGAAGTTATACTGTTTGTAGGATTTAAACTAATTGCTAGTTGTAATTCTTCTATTTAAATACCATCCTGGATTATAGTTCATTTACAGTTGAGAATTTCTCTTTAGGATAGGAACAATATGTTCACTTTGGTTTTAACACTTGAAAATATTTTAAGAAGTTTAGATACACGTCTGCACAAGACAAAGACTAGATGAGAAGCGAATATACGCTTTGTTTTTTCCATAATGCCCCGGGATACAATGTAAAAATGCCATTTATAGTTTCGTTTCTGCTACTCTGTTTAACTAAGGCATCTGTCTTGTTAAAATTGTTTAAAGATATAATTATCCAACATTAAAATAGTTTAAATTGTTCTAATCCACTATTATACTTTTTATAAACGTACAGTTTCGTCAACACTGGATTGAATTAAGTCCAGTCACCTTTTTTTGCCAACGTCTACCGAGCACAAAATGACACTATTACTTTTCAAAAACGAAACATCACTTTCTGGGTTATGTTAAAACATGGATAAAATATAAACTGAGCTAATATGCCAGACACTAGTAGGTCCGGATTAAATATTAGGTAATAGAAAATTATGATTATTTAAGCAACCTGAAGCACAACGTAATATTTTGCAACCTGTAACTCAATAAAATCATTCTTTTTTAAATATAAAATAAAATTATTTTGGACTTTGAAATTTTTTCGACAACATTTTTATTTATTTATTTACATAGTAATTTTTGCACCTCTTTAAAAGTTGCAAGGGGCTGGGGATTGGAAAGCTATGCTCCACAAGACATCTACATGGCATTAATACACATGACTTTGACATCTTACTCACATGATTTATACCTTACAAAGCACATGGCATTGATTACAAACAATATTGACATCGTGAAGCTACAATCTGATTGACTTAGTTAGGGGTGATCAAATCTTTTCTCCGACTACTGTTACTGCAATATGATATACTTTTAGCTTTCTAAACTAAGGCCAACATTTCGAATTGCATATAAGCATGTTACCAGAAATGAAATGCAAAGCCGAAATGTCAACATTAACAGGGTGTCCACAAAAACAAATTTTCAAAATTCCCGTATATTTCCCGCATTTTCCCGCCGGTAAATCATGTTTTTCCCGCCGGCAAATAGCACATGTTTTAACTATGTTATTCACGATACACTTCACATTATTTATATATGTGTGCTTTTTAATGTAAAAATCCATATATCAAAGCACAATACAACAAATAAATAACTTCTATAATCAAAGAATATATATTACACAATAATTTGAAACACACAGACACATAGGCTAAGTGAAGTGTCGATAAGAAAGCAAATATCCAGAAAATAAATGAAAAAACAAGATGAAAAGATAGACCACTTTTTCGAGACTTCGGCTCGTGTTTTTTTTTAGATAACTGTCAAAACTGGGTTTCCCGTATACCAAGAAACATATAAAACGATACCCCACATTGTATTTTTAAAATTTTGACCCATAAACGTTATCCCGACGCGCTACGGCGCTTTAATTGTCAACATCGGTTTTCCCATAACCAAAAACATATAAAACAATACCCCACACTATATTTTCAAAATATTGACTCCAAAAACGTGACTCCGACCAGATACGACTTTATAACTGTCAAAATCGGGTTTCCAGTACCCAAAAACATTTGAAACGATACCCCACACTGTATTTTCAAAATATTGACTCCAAAATCGTGACCCCTATGCGCTACGACTTTTTAACTTTCAAAATCGGGTTTCCCGTACCCAAAAACATTTGAAACGGTACCCCACACTGTATTTTCAAAATGTTGACCAAAAACGTGATACCGACGCGCAACAATTTTTTAACTGTCAAAATCAGGTTTCCCGTACCCAAAAACATTAAAAACGATACCCCACACTGTATTTTCAAAATATTGACTCCAAAAACGTGAACCAGACACGCGAAGATTTTTTAACTCTCAAAATCAGTTTTCCCGTACCCAAAAACATATAAAACGTTACCCCAAACTGTATTTTCAAAAGTTTGTACCAGTAAAATTACGAAGATTTTTACAACGTTTGTGAGTGCATAATTATATCGTGTTAACAGACAGACACACAAAAATTATCGCAAGATTTCAATACTTCGGCATTTAATGCGAGCCGAAGTAATAAAGAAAATGTGATGATGTTTTGTGGTTGATGTAAACAACAAAACAAAAGGTGAAGTAAGATGAAAGTGAAAGATAGCTTGCACTGCGCAATGAAGCCAACCTTACTATGCCTGCTCCTCTACCCATAAATATAGTTCTTGATTGGAAAACTGTATTTACACTACAAATAACAGTGTGTAAAACATAAAATTTTAATGTTTAGGATACACAACAACATTTCTTGTAGTCTGTTTTTTCTGAATTTATACCCAGAGTAGGACTTCTTGGACCTCAACTCACCCTCCCGACCCTCTCGCCGAGCCGGCCCGGAAGCAAACAATGACTCACCTACTGGCGCTGTTCCGCAGTACTGCAACTTTTTTTATTTCAAGTTTAAACTTACAATTTTCAAGTTTTTTGAACTCTACATAAAATTCTAAAGAAAATGAGCCAAAACACGATTAAAATGCTTCCTAAACTAGGATTAACAGACGTATTTTTTCAACTTAGTGAGAAACGAGCCTAATGTATATTTGTAACTTTGTCATTGGAACTATACATTTACTGTATACTAAAGACATAGGACCTAGCCTATTCTACAGGCTGCCAACTACAAATCTAATAAGATTCACAAATATAGACTACAATTAGTCATGCAAATTCTGTGAATTACCTACCAGTGTTGAAACGTTATTTAAAATACTTAGAGGAATGTCCGCATACGAAATGGTTGCTCAAATACAATTAACCTAGTAGCCCAGTCGGTATAGGCTACAACTACCAGTAATTTGCAATACGGCTGAATTTTTTTTTATAAGTACATTATAGTATGTAGATTAACATAAAAAAAGTTTACCAGTCTATCGATTTCCCAAAGTCGAAAAAAAAAATCGATTATCATTTTTTTTTCGATTATCCTTAATATTTCGAGCTGGGATGAAGATAGAGGAAAATAAAAAATACCACCGTGTAGGGGAGGTATTTTTCAACAAAAAAGGTCATATGTATTTATTTCGTCCGAGCAATGGTTTGTCTGGAAAAAATTCTATAATGCAGGTATGTATTTTGTAGCAGGGGAAATCACTAAAAGGGGACATTTTATTCATATATGAAGCGTTGGCTCATTCTAAATTGGCCGAATTTTAATATATCGAATTGAAACTTGACATAGGAGTTAAAATATATATTTTAAACATTTATGCTGAGTCTCAGCTTGTTATCTTGAAAATGACCCGGTCTAGGAGTCGATTTCGATTATCGATTTTAGGAGTACCGGACCCACGAACTAATTTCAATCTATTCCAGTTTCGTCAATTTTTGGAATATCAACACCACATTTGTTTTACAAGTTGAGTACACCAGTATAAATATTCTTAGTAAGTATAAACGATTTTTTTCTTGTTATTTTTAAAAACGAGGCGCTTGAAAATAGTCTTCTGTTTTACCTATCTCGTTTTAACTATAACACTTTTGGATTCAACGACTCCATTTTCTACATTTTTGAAATATCGATTTAAAAATTTGGTACAGAAGTTAAAAATACAATTTTTTTTGCTATACTTATTTTAAAAACTATATTTAAAAAATAACTAATCTGCAGCTGATCAACTCAAGCGTTTTGATAAAAAATCTAAAAAGGTCTAAAATTATACTTTTTTAATTTACTTGTGCTTTTAAAAGTAAATGATGAAAAAGGTTTATACTCCTTGAACTTGTTTGAATATATATATTTAACTTGTAAAAAAACTTTTAGGTTGATATTTTGAAAATTTTCTAAACTGGAGCTGTTTAAAATGAATTGGTGGGTCCGGTACTCCTAAAATCGAGAAACCCATTAATAAGTCAAGTGGCTCTAGATCGGGTAATTTTCAAGATAACAAGCTGAGACTCAGCATAAATGTTTAAAATATATATTTTAACTCCTATGTCAAGTTTCAATTCGATATATTAAAATTCGGCCAATTTAGAATGAGCCAATGCTCAATGTATGAATAAGATGTCCCCTTTTAGTGATTTCCCCTGCTACAAAATACATACCTGCATTATAGAATTTTTTCCAGACAAACCATTGCTCGGACAAAATAAATACTTATGACCTTTTTTGTTGAAAAATACCTCCCCTACACGGTGGTATTTTTTATTTTCCTCTATCTTCATCCCAGCTCGAAATATTAAGGAAAATCGAAGAAAAAAATGATAATCGATTTTTTTTTCGACTTTGGGAAATCGATAGACTGGTAAACTTTTTTTATGTTAATCTACATACTTTAATGTACCTATAAAAAAAAATCCAGCCGTATTGCAAATTACTGGTACTTTTGGTCTAAATTGACCTTTACCGACTGGCCTATAATAGTCCAATTTAATAAAAACAGTGTTAAAATATTATTTAAAATACATGGCCCATGGAAGAAATTAACGCCCGATCACAATTAGCACTAATTTTATCAAATATCGGCGAAATTGAATATAACACAGTGAATTTTTACGAAAGATAACGAAGCCTGAATACAATTAGGCAAAATGTATGAAATACCAGTGATAAAATATAATTTAATTACCACAGTGAATGACAACAAAAGAAATCGGCGCTCGAATTCAATGTGTGTAAATTTTATGAACTACCAATGTTAAAATATTATTTAAAATTCAATAGATTTATTTGAGCTAATTTTATGAAACGCAGGCATTAAAACGCAATTTAATACAACAGGGTATGTCCGCGAAAACCCCTACTCCCGAGCGTTTTTATATATAAATATACCATACCGGCGATAAAAATGAATTTAAAAAACAACGGCTAAGGTGCACGAAAATATAATTTAGACGACAGTTGGTAAATTCATAAATGTGGAAATTAAATGTCGCTATTTGTGGAAAGGAATAATAATTCAACCACACAGCTGAACCGCTGACGTGAGTTGAGCTAATTTCCAAAATTAAGTTTATAAGTTTTAGAGTTTCAACCAACAATTTAGGAAATTTATCTATTCACGAATGAGCTGAATAGCTGTGTGTAAGAAATATATTAGTAGAATTTGTTTGCACCTAAGCCTCCAGCTTTGACTCACGCGCTGTTTTGCGAGTTTGCACCTCAACCTTGCGTCCTCGGGTTATGAACTGCTTCGCTCGCAGCGTACAAACTCGGCCGTCGGCCTCAGATGAGAAGATGTCCGCACGGTGGAATCACCCACTTGGATTTTAACCGAGTACTTTTATGGTATTTTGCGTTTTATCGATTTTAGGGGAACCAAGCGAGTTAAAAGTCGTGAAAAAAACAAAATGTGCAGATAGTACCTTATATTATTTTTTTTCTATAAAAAAATAAAAACGTTTCATTCTCGTACGAAAAATCTAAAAAAATAGTTACTTCCGGTAAAAAACCGCGCTTTCGGTTTTTTTGTTTGTTAACGAACTCCTCCGAGTGACATAGACAACCAACGTGTGTACCAAATCGGATTTAAAATGCTGGTGCTAGTGTGCAAACATAATTATATATGGGTACATATATTAATATACAAATTTTATTGCTACCCTAAAACGTGTTCTGGGGACCACGATCGGTGCTCATTTACTACTCCCGACCTTAGGTCTCACCATAAGGTTCACTGTAATAGCTCATCTTTCCTATACAAATTCGCTAACAAGTAAATCAAAAGTATTTCGTCGGGACTCCCACAAAAAGCATAAATCACGGGTAACGAAAATCCCGAAAATGTCCAAACTTTGTTGCCCCACCTAATATAAATATAATTATTATACTTTTGTTACCGATCTATGAAATTCGTTACTTTTAATTGCAGTAGACACCCTGATTCTACAGACACGGCACCAAACGAAATCGTAGGCGATTGACGTTGAGCATAATTTACCTTCTTGTACAAATAACTAAGCCTACACATATGAACACAAATAAAACAAAAATCATTTACTTAACAAAAGAAACAATAATTAATTGCCTAAATATTTTACTGGGGAATTTTACAGTACATTTGAATTGAAACTTGTTTTATGAATATGAATGATTAAATGATTACGCATTGAAAGTGTAATTTCACTCTAGTAATGGTTTGTTCAGCAATATACAGTATAGTATGTATTTTTTAAGTACGTGAATAAAAATAGTCGAAATCAATATTTTTAATCAGTACTTCAAGTAGCCGTATTCGTTGTAACAGGTGTCTGACAGGCAAATGATGACTAATCAAGTTGTCAAAAACCGGTTTCCAACCCACAGTGCAAATAGCGCAACTATCCCACCCCCTTTACACCAAAGACTTTGTCCTTGAACGGGTTCTCATCAAAGCATATTCATAATTTCATAAACGAATTCGAGTTATTCCCAAATACCATTGTTGATGCAATTCTAGCAGAGGAATAGACGTATTTTTAAAACAGTGTGCTTGCTATGTTTTCGATGTATCATACAGCAAATTTCGTAAACAAAATACAATATTTTAGTATTCATTTTTATACAAAATACTTTTAGCGGGTACCGGTCAGCTAAAATAATTTAACTTTCACGGTTATTATAATTATTTTAACGTGAAGGATATTATGAATGGTAGAGGTAATTTAGACAGGTTCAAAAATAAAACATTCCATTTTTCAGTAAAAATATATTTTAATGTCAAATTCAACAGTGTTGATAGCAAGAAAGAGAAAGTGAAAGGAAATTAATAGGATCGGAGGAATCAATATTGTTTGTTTAATGATTGACAAAGAAAATTTCACCGCTCTTCTACGTTGAAATTTGTTTATGCTTTCTTATTTT